>CABEGB010000340.1:0-42960 GCA_901521435.1 Crematogaster levior
GGTAGGGGTCCGGAAATGTCCTTTTTGTTTTTCCACCGCAGTGTGGCTCTGCAAGCGTTTAATAAATCGCGCGGACATTATCGATTTAACAAATGTATCGATAACAGACTTATCGACAATAGATATATCGATAAGAGATATATCGACAATGTTAAAAGAGAGAAGATAGAAGATTATCGTGACATTATTTTTTTTTTTTTTTTTTATTTATATTTTTTTTTGTAAAATGACCTTTTTTAATACATTTACCGTAGTGAAATATAGCACTCATAACTTTATACAATTGTCCAGCTATTGATATTTTACTTGTAGGGACAGAACATAAACTTGTGTGGAACATAAAATTGTGTGGTAAATTAGTACTGATAATAATGTACTTGTTTCTCTTTCTATTAACAATTTAAAGAATAAAAATTATAATCTTAATGATTTATTAAAAATTTCATTTTTACATTGGAATCAGTCAAATGACAAATCATGTGAATATTGTGGAAAAAATGATATTTTAATAAAAAATGAAATAATATCGGCGAAAGAGATAGTTATTATTCACTTAGTATTATTTTCATTACAGAATGGTAAATTAGTGAAGATACCACACAATTTTAGTTTATGTTCTGTCCCTATAAGTAAAATATCAATAGCTGGACAATTGTATAAAGTTATGAGTGCTACATTTCACTACGGTAAATGTATTAAAAAAGGTCATTTTACAAATATGTGTAGAGAAGGAACATCTAGCGTTTGGATTGAAAATAATGATACGCAGGTTAGAAAAAAGCCTAGAGGCGCTAAAGATATTTATATTTTACTTTGAGAAAAAATTGTTAATAAGTAATATATTCTTTTATAGTTTAAAATAATATAAATAATACTACAAAATGCGTGATATCAGTACAAAATTACCTTTTCAAAAAAAGGTAAAAAGAGGGTGCTAAATGTATGCGCAGATATACGAGATAAAATTATGAATAATACTACAAAATGCGTGATATCAGTACAAAATTACCTTTTTTAAAAAGGGTAAAAAAAGGCGCCAAGTGTACGCACAAAAACGGACCTCATTACAAAACTATTTGTATATATACATATATATATTTACTGTACTATTTGTCTATATATAGGTATTTTTAATCTACTTAAAAAGATATGATGTGTCAAAAAATGGCACCAAGTAGGAATAAATCTTTGAATAGTTGTGTATGTACACATGTATACAGCATAAAATATTATGTTTAATATTAAGTTCATAAAAATTTTAATTAAATAAAAAAATATTGCAAAAAATTTGGCGCTGCTATACCCGAAATATTTGAAAGTAATTTAAATGTGTTGTGTAAGATAAACGTAAATAATTTAAATGTTGTGTAAGGTAAACGTAATACTTTACACAATACACAATACATTTATATATTTATTGTACTATTATATTATATAGCATGTATATAGCAGCGCCACCTTTTTTTACCCTTTTTAAAAAAGGTAATTTTGTACTGATATCACGCATTTTGTAGTATTATTCATAATTTTATCTCGTATATCTGCGCATACATTTGGCACCCTTTTTTTACCTTTTTTTGAAAAGGTAATTTTGTACTGTATCAAAGTACTGCAAATTTGGAGCTTTATAATTCGGAAAATATTTATAATATATATAATGAAAAACTTAATAAAATACTTAATGAAATACTGAACTTAATGAAATAAAAAATACTTAATGAAATATCAATATTTATGGTATTATATATTTTTAACAGTTTTAGTATTTATATTAATATTTTATTTAAGATTATATATTGAAGATTATATCTATAATATTAATAATCATTAGACTTAATTTATTTAGAATTTTATTTGGATAAGATGGTTTAAGATTAATTTCTTATTGTTTAGTATAGAGAGATCAAAAATTGAGAAAATATTTATTATCACTTTCAATTTCATTTATTAGGTTTATTTAAAAACTTAGAATTTTTTAAAGTTAAAGGACAATGTTATAAATTTTACTTAGTAAGTAAATTGAATATTTTATTAAATATCTACATATCAGGAGACGCGGTAGCGTCTCCGGCCATGTTCAATGAGACGCTACAAGTCTCTTATCCAGAAAGTTTAGAATCGATTTTTTGGGGGTACAGAACTATTAAAATATAAAAAATTTTGAAATGCATGTAGCATATTCTGAAAGGTGGCATCGCCACGAGTAAATTAAGCCAAAAAAAAAAAAAATCGGTCAAGCCGTTCTGGACATACAAACGGTCAAAAATTGATGTGTTCATGAAAAATTTTCTTCTCTGTCAGCAGTCATATGTACACTGCTCTTCTTTCTTACCTTTCACTCACACCTCCCCCAACTTCCATTCACCCTCCCCACCCCTCATCCCCCTTTTTCACCATGCCCCCCTTCCTCCCCCTCCCTACGCTTCTCTATTTTTTCATTTTTTCGCTCTATCTCACACTTTTTCATCATCTTTCATTCTCTCATACCCCTCTCATTCTCTCATACCCTCTCTGGTGTATTTACTATTTATTAAAAATTTTCCAAAACCACCCCTTGAGGATGAAATTTAATATCTCAGAAACGATGCATCGCAAAAATACGGGACCTGTGCCGTTAATTAAGGTTTCTTATGGGGTCAATTTACCATTTATTAGAAATTTTCAAAAACCACTTCTTAGGGGTGAAATTTAATATCTCAAAAACGGTGCATCGCAAAAATACGGGATCTATTTCGTTAATTAAGGTTTCTGGAGTTAATCAGGAGACGCGGTAGCGTCTCCGGCCATGTTCAAATTTTGGACGCTACTAGTCTCTTTTTCAGAACTATTAGAGTCGATTTTTTGGGGGTACAGAACTATTAAAATATAAAAAATTTTGAAATGCATGTAGCATATTCTGAAAGGTGGCATCGCCACGAGTAAGTTAAGCCAAAAAAAAAAAAATCGGTCAAGCCGTTCTGGATATACAAACGGTCAAAAAGTGATGTTTTTCATGAAAAATTGTTCTCTGTCCGCAGTCATGTATGTACTTCTCTTCTCTCTTACCTTTCACTCACACCTCCCCCAACTTCCACTCACCCTCCCCTCCCCTCATTTCCCTTTCTCACCACGCCCCCCTTCCATCCCTCCCCACCCCTTCTCTATTTTTTCATTTTTTTTGCTTTTCTTACACTTTTTCATCATCTTTCACCCCCTCTCACTCTCTCACACCCTTTCTGGTATATTTATCATTTATTAAAAATTTTTTAAAACCACCCCTTGAGGGTGAAATTTAATATCTCGAAAACGGTACATTGAAAAAATAAGGGACCTGTGTCGTTAATTAACATTTCTTATGGGGTTAATTTATACTGCTCAATAAAAATACAGCTAAAAATTTTCAAAAACCACCCCTTGGGGGTAAAATTTAATATCTCGGAAACGGTGCATTGTAAAAATATGAGACATGTGCCGTTAATTGAGGTTTCTTGGGGTCAATTTACCATTTATTAAAAATTTTCAAGAACCACCCCTTGGGTGTGAAATTTAAAATTTCGGAAACGGTGCATCGCAAAAAAACGGAGCCTGTGTCATTAATTAAGGTTTTTTATGGGGTTAATTTACCATTTATTAAAAATGTTCAAAAATTATCCCTTAGGGGTGAAATGTAATGTCTTGAAAACGGTGCATCGCAAAAATATGAGACATGTGCCGTTAATTTAGGTTTCTTATGGGGTCAATTTATCATTTATTAAAAATTTTCAAAACCCCCCCTTGGGGGTAAAATATAATATCTCGGAAACGGTGCATCGCAAAAATACGGGATCTGTTTTGTTAATTAAGGTTTCTTATGGAGTTAATTTACCATTTATTAAAAATGTTCAAATACGCTAATGTAATAATAAAATTTAATTAAATTTACCGCTTAATCTCTCGTTTTAATGTAAATATTTAATAAAATATTCCATTTACTTACTATTTGTATAATAATTTATATAATAATAAAAAAATAAAAACAATAATAATAATAATAATAATAATAATAATAATAATAATAATAAAATTTATGTTAATTGAATTTATCGCTTAATTTTTCGTTCTAATGTAGATATTTAATAAAATATTCAATTTACTTACTAAGTAAAATTTATAACATTGTCCTTTAACTTCAAAAACTTCTAAGTTTTTAAATAAATCTAATAAATAAAATTGAAAGTGATAATAAATATTTTTTCAATTTTTGATCTCTCTATACTAAACAATAAGAAATTAATCCTAATCCATCTCATCCAAATAAAATTCTAAGTAATTTAGGTCTAATGATTATTAATATTATAGACATAATCTTCAATATATAATCTTAAATAAAATATTAATATAAATACTATTAATATAAAAACTATTAAAAATAAATAATATTTATAATAATAATTTAAGATAAATTAAATTTTTTGTATTAATCTTACAAATTAATATTTTATTTAAACTACTTAAATTTTTAATTATTATTTTAATAAAATAAACTTAAATTAATTAAAATTTTAATTAATGATCAAGAATAAATTAATAAAATTATATATTGTTTTAAAGAAATTGTAAATATGTAATTTGAATTTAAATATATTTTTCCGTGTCAAATACATGAATATAAATACTTCTCTGGTGTATTTTGTTTGTATAATAATATGTATAATAATAAAGTTCAAGCTAACTGAATTTATCGTTTGATCTTTCGTTCTAATGTAAGTATCCACTCTTAAAAAGTCCATGTTATATCGATTCTCGTAAGTATAGTTGTCGCTTTTTGGCGATGCTGATGGTTATCTCGATACTCTGTGCTGTGCGCGTTACTTAACCCTCGGCTGGTAAACATAGGTCGTTCGTGCCTTGTCGAAACTTTCTTCCTTTGGTAGCTCGGGAGGGGGGGTAAGGGGCGGGGCAAAACTATGCTGAAAAAAATTGTATACTAGTATACTACTAGCTCTCAAATGCCGATGTTTTATTGTGCGAACAGCTTCTGTATGAGCCAGTCAAAATTTGGAAAAGGCACGAACGACCCATGTTTACCAGTTAAAGGTGCCAAAAGTACAAGGTGAGTAAAGTACATTGGGCCCCAGAAATTGGAAAAAAGAAAGCGTTGCGCCTTTTGTGACGTCAAGAAAGACAAAAAAACTAATATGTGTTGCGTTAAGTGCCATAAGCCTGTATGCGAAGAGCACAGGTACTCTACATGCCGTGATTGTTTATAATTTGGCCTTATAATTTTTGTATTTTTTCTTGTTTTTGTTAAAAATAGACAATGTCTATAATAATTTGTGTGAATAAAATTGAGTAAAAAATGAAATTATGTCTATTTTATTGTAAATAATACCTTTTTACGTACTTTGAAAAAACGCGATTTTCATGTTGAAAACTTGTGGCGATTCGCCACTAGCCCCTTCTCCGACCCAACCGCATGCCGCGATCACGCGTCCGACGCCGCTAGCGGGCCTAGCGCGGCATGACCCGCGCGCGTGATTCCCCACCCAGCTACCCACACCGGGTGGGTATATAAGCGCGTCAAGCGAGGACCGAAACACCAGTCCTGTCCCGATCCTATTCCTGACTAGACCTGGCTCTCTACCTACGATCACGAATCCTCCAGATCGGGAGCACCCGATCTATCCGCACGGAGACACGGGCGCACCCGTGCCTCAATCCGGGCGCACCCGGAGTGCAACCGCCGTCCTGGGCGCACCCAGGCCGGCTTCCGACCTGTTCATCTACCTGCTCCGCACGGAGACACGGGAGCACCCGTGCCTCAATCCGGGCGCACCCGGAGTGCAACCGTCGTGTCGGGCGCACCCGGCACGACTTCCACCGATTGCCTGGCTTCCTCCTGGTAGCCCCAGGATACCGCCTCACGCACCGGGGCTTCCGACAGCCCGCCGATGTATATAGCCGCGACCGTTAGTTATAAGTACCGCCGATGTATATAGCCGCGACCGTTAGTTATAAGTACCGTTAGTTAATAAGATCCGCACCGTTAGATAATAAGATCCGCACCGCCCGCTAGATAGTAAGATACGCACCGTTCGCTAGTAAGATTCGCACCGAGCTGCGACCATACACACGCACCACACACACACACACACACTCACCCTCACCCCACTGTACAGGCCACAGTGCCTCCCACCACACGCCCAGCGACACTCACACACACACTCACATACATCTCAACCACTCTGTACATACACGACCACTCATCTGTATATTATCATCTACACCATCCACAATAAATTCAGTGCAAAACAAACCAGAGTCTCACGCCTTCTTCGACCCTGACCACGACGAGCTAAGTCCGGCCCGCGAGGCAAGGCGTACCGTTACAAACTTAAGCATTTATTTAATTGGTACATATTTGCAATATTTTTTTCTTGAAAGTACTATTCTTAAGCTTTAATTTCCTTTTTGAAATTTTTAAAAATATTAATTTGATCAAGAGTTATGATTTTTTAAATAAAACAGTACATTTTCCACATTTTTATTTGTTTAAACAAATTATTGTTTAATTAATAAATCATCAATATAGCGATTGATCCTTATACTAGGATAGTTAAAGAAGCACCACGAATTTTTTCAGATTTTTTTTAGCACTTTCAAGTACTTTTTAAAGCGTCGGACGCGAAAGACCCATGTTTACCATATAAAGGTGCCAAAAAATAGTTTACCAGCCAAGGGTTAAAATCGATAAAAGTTTATCATGGTTAAGCGTGACACATGTGACAGATTATGATTGTATTTCGCTTTGGACCTTCGCGCGTGTTACATGTGTATAATATATTAAGCCAGTGGCACACGATGCTACTTTATCTGCTGGATTGCTTGCGTGCGTCTGTGCTGGCAATATTTTTTTCCGTTAAACTGGAAATTATAATTTGCTGATCATGCTGTTGACTGATCTGCTGAATTTCTGTGAAAATCCAGAATTAAATTTCACGTTCAAGGGGTGGTTTTTTTAAATTTTTAATAAATGTTAAATTGACCCCAGAAACCTAAGAAACCTAAATTAACGGCACATGTCTCATATTTTTGCAATGCACTGTTTCCCAGATATTAAATTTTACTCCCAAAGGGTGGTTTTTGAAAATTTTTATTCAATTGTAAATTAACCCCATAAGTAATGTTAATTAACGACACAGATCCCGTATTTTTGCGATGTACCGTTTTTGAGATATTAAATTTCACCCCTAAGGGGTGGTTTTTGAAAATTTCTAATAAATGGTAAATTGACTCCATAAGAAACCTTAATTAACGGCACATGTCTTATATTTTTACAATGTACCGTTTTTAAGATATTAAATTTCACCCATAAGGAGTGATTTTTGAAAATTTCTAAATTTCTAAATTTACCATTTATTAAAAATTTTCCAAAACCACCCCTTGAGGGTGAAATTTAATATCTCGAAAACGGTACATTGAAAAATAAGGGACCTGTGTCGTTAATTAACATTTCTTATGGGGTTAATTTATACTGCTCAATAAAAAATTTCAAAAACCACCCCTTGGGGGTAAAATTTAATATCTGAGAAACGGTGCATCGTGAAAATATGAGACATGTGCCGTTAATTAAGGTTTCTTATAAGGTCAATTTACCATTTATTAGGAATTTTCAAAAACCACTCTTTAGGGGTGAAATTTAATATCTCAAAAACGGTACATCGCAAAAATACAGGACCTGTGTCGTTAATTAAGATTTCTTATGGAGTTAATTTACTGTTTAATAAAAATTTTTAAAAACCACCCCTTGGGGGTAAAATTTAATATTTTGGAAACAGTGCATCGCAAAAATACGTGATCTGTGTTATTAATTAAAGTTTCTTCTGGGGTTAATTTACCATTCATAAAAAATTTTCAAAAACCACCCCTTGGGGGAGAAATTTAATGTCTCGGAAACAGTGCGTTGCAAAAATATGAGACTTGTGCCGTTAATTAAGATTTTTTATGGGGTCAATTTATCATTTATTAAAAATTTTCAAAAACCACCCCTTGAGGGTGAAATTTAATGTCTTGGAAACGGTGCATCGCAAAAATACGGGACCTGGTCGTTAATTAAGGTTTCTTATGGGGTAGATTTATAGTTATCCTTAAAGAAAAATACGCAATTGCATATTGCAAATAGCATAACTTTTTTTAAACTTTGCGTTTTTTTTGCACCAATTGATTCATATATCTGTACTCTAAAAAGTAGGTGATATCCCAAAAAATATCATAAATGAAAAGGTCAAGCCATGTTCAAAAATAAACCCTCAAGAATTTGAATTTTTACAAATTTAAATGATTATCTAATAATATATCACCATGAAAAGTAACTGATATATTTACAAGGTGCCAGTTCAACCCCCTCGATTTGAGGCCACCTTGTCGTGGTGAGGGGGCTTAGGGAGGGGCTCTGCGGACCCATCAGGTCAATGGTGGCTGGTTCCTACCTCCTCCATTGACCCGATGGGGAGGAGTCCCTCCTGGCTAAGAGCCTCAAGGACGTGACGGGCCGGTGTGTTTCGGAACTCCCGGGCCCACCGGGCTGGGCCGTTCCCGTTCGTCCGAACTCGTTCGGACGATCGGGACGGCGGAGGGTTCCGGGCCAGGTTTGGCCTGGCTCGGTCGGGAGGGTTTGTGGGGAGGATCCTTGATTGGAGAACCCCCCCCCTCTTATTCTGGGTCTGGCTGGGCCCGGCTCGGAGCGGATTCAGCTGCCCCGGTCCTTCTTCGGAGGGACTGGGTCAGCCAGGAGGGGGGAGCCCGGATCCAGTGGACTCGGTTCGCCGGGTCCACTGGTGAAGGGCTCCTGGTTAGTGACGGGCCGGTGGTGTCCCGGAACTCCCGGGCCCACCGGGCCGGGCCGCCCCGGGCCGCTCGGACGTTTCCGAGGCGGGGCCGGGGCGGCGGAGGAAAGGGCCCTCATCCCTTGGACGACCTGGTTCTGTCCAGGCCCGACAACGGTGGGGGTCCGGCCTGGGCGGGGGGATTAGCCCCCCTCCCAGGCGGGTCGGTTGTTTGGGGGGGCGGCGTCGTGCTTTAAGGGTGGTTTGAGGCCCACCTTGCACGACGGCGCCCATCGGGCTAGGGGGGGAGAGTTGGTGGTGGCCGGCTCTCCCCTGTTAAATAAACAGGATTGGGACCCGGTAAGGGTCACACCCCGGGGGGGGGGGCAGATGAATGCCGCTTGGCGATGCCTGGTCCCCCTCCATTATGGGGTCAAGGAAGGCCACCGGGTGGGGTTTTAGTGGGTAGTCTCGCATTTTCGCACGGGAACGTGAGCCACGGGAACGTGATACCTCGGGAGTGTGAGCCACAGTGGGTGCCGGAGACTGGGAATTTCTCCCCTCTCTGGGAGGGACTCCCCACTGTGGTGGCTGCCCAATGACTGTATCTGCCCGTGGTGTCTGCCCGTGCCTTTGCGAGGAGTCCCACATAACCCGCGGGTCTATGGATTCCTCAACCCATGGCCCGCGGGTATCCGTAAATGGATTTCCCCATCCTTACAAAAAAAAAAAAAGGTGCCAGTTCAAAGTGAACATATATAAAGTGTATATTAACTAAATAAATTAATAAAATAAATAATATAATAAATTTAATAATATATTACCACGAAAAATAACTGATATGTTATTCAAGGTGCAAATTCAAAATGAACATACATACATAAGGTGTATATAAGTAAAATTGATTAAAATTTGACTCTAAGTGAAAGTACATAAGTGATATGTTATTCTTAGTGCACAAAATATAAAAGCCGTTTATTGAAGTTTGATTTGAAATTTATACAAGCCTGGACAATGAAAAATAGTTGCTTGTAATTCCAGAGTACTAATTTGTTAATGACTCGGAAAAAGAACATGGCGGCCTGCTCTCAAAAAACTTTCGATGGATGGAATAAATAATTAAAATAAAAGAGTTATGAAAATGGTTTAGGTTAAAAATCTCCAACCTTTCTGTAGTAAAATTTCGAATTTTCATATGAATTTCCGATTTTGAATTTGTTATACCGTATTTTCAGCGAGTAATTTATGGTCAAAAAGTGTTGTCTTATTGCTTGAAATGGGTAAATATTAAATAAATCCAAAATTCATAAATAAAAAAGTTCTTATATCAAGTACAAAGAAGCTACACGCTTAAAAAGGTTAGTGATTATCTGACGTAACATAGAACGTAATAAAAAAAAACAGATATTAATTATTCAAGATACAAGTGCAAAATAAATATCGTTAAAATATAGATACAAAATTTATCACAATTTGACTCTGAAAAGTAAGTGAGATGCTTCTTAAAGTGCATGTATAAAATGTAACAGTGTTTTGATAATGATTAATTTAAATATTTGCATTATCTCTCTCTCTCTCTCTCTCTCTTCTCTCTCTCTCTCTGGGCAGGGTGACATATGTGATTGATATTTAACAGTACTACTTATTGAATAGTCAGAGACAAGTTGTGTCGGATGAATCGGAATGTAAGTATTATTATTATTCCTAAGTGGATACTGAGAAACGCATCGAAGTTTTTTGAGAGCAGGCCGCCATGTTCTTTTTCCGAGTCATTAACAAATTAGTACTCTGGAATTACAAGCAACTATTTTTCATTGTCCAGGCTTGTATAAATTTCAAATCAAACTTCAATAAACGGCTTTTATATTTTGTGCACTAAGAATAACATATCACTTATGTACTTTCACTTAGAGTCAAATTTTAATCAATTTTACTTATATACACCTTATGTATGTATGTTCATTTTGAATTTGCACCTTGAATAACATATCAGTTATTTTTCGTGGTAATATATTATTAAATTTATTATATTATTTATTTTATTAATTTATTTAGTTAATATACACTTTATATATGTTCACTTTGAACTGGCACCTTGTAAATATATCAGTTACTTTTCATGGTGATATATTATTAGATAATCATTTAAATTTGTAAAAATTCAAATTCTTGAGGGTTTATTTTTGAACATGGCTTGACCTTTTCATTTATGATATTTTTATACATTAGAACAAAAGATTAAGCGACAAATTCAATTAACATAAATTTTATTATTATATAAATTATTATACAAATAGTAAGTAAATGGAATATTTTACACTAGTGTATTTGAAAATTTTTAATAAATGGTAAATTAACTCCAGAAACCTTAATTAACGAAATAGATCCCGTATTTTTGCGATGCACCGTTTCCGAGACATTAAATTTCACGCCCAAGAGGTGGTTTTTGAAAATTTTTAATAAATGGTAAATTGACCCCATAAGAAACCTTAATTAACGGCATATGTCTCATATTTTCGCAATGCACCGTTTCCAAAATATTAAATTTTACCCCCAAGGGGTGGTTTTTGAAAATTTTTATTGAACAGTAAATTAACCCCATAAGAAATGTTAATTAACGACACAGGTCCGTATTTTTGTGATGTACCATTTCCGAGACATTAAATATCCTCCCCAAGGGGTGGTTTTCGAAAATTTTTAATAAATGGTAAATTGACTCCATAAGAAACCTTAATTAACGGCACGAGTCTCAAATTTTTGCAACGCACCGTTTCCAAGACATTAAATTTCACCCCCAAGGGATAATTTTTGAAAATTTTTAATAAATGGCAAATTAATCCCATAAAAAACCTTAATTAATATGACAGGCCCCGTATTTTTGCGATGCATCGTTTCCGAGATATTAAATTTTTCCCCCAAGGGGTGGTTTTTGAAAATTTTTAATAAATGGGGAAATTGACCCCATAAGAAATCTTAATTAACGACACATGTCTCATATTTTTGCAACGCACCGTTCCCGAGATATTAAATTTCACCCTCAAGGGGTGGTTTTTGAAAATTTTTAATAAATGGTAAATACACCAGAGAGGGTGTGAGAGAGGTGTGAGAGGGGTGAAAGATGCTGAAAAAGTGTGAGATAAAGCGAAAAAATGAAAAAATAGAGGGGGAGGGGAGGGGAGGAAGGGGGCGTGGTGAGAAAGGGGAATGAGAGGAGAGGAGGGTGAGTGGAAGTTGGGGAATGTGTGAGTGAAAGGTAAGAGAGAAGAGAAGTACATGTGATTGCTGACAGAGAAGAAGAAAATTTTTCATGAAAAACATCAATTTTTGACCGTTTGTATGTCCAGAACGGCTTGACCGATTTTTTTTTTTTGGCTTAACTTACTCGTGGCGATGCCACCTTTCAGAATATGCTACATGCATTTCAAAATTTTTTATATTTTAATAGTTCTGTACCCCCAAAAAATCAACTCTAATAGTTCTAGATAAGAGACTAGTAGCGTCCAAAATTTGAACATGGCCGGAGACGCTACCGCGTCTCCTGATAAATTTTTGGTTACTAAATATCTGTACCTGTGTCGTTAATTAAGATTTCTTATGAGGTCAATTTACCATTTATTAGAAATTTTCAAAAACCACTCCTTAGGGGTGAAATTTAATATCTTAAAAACGGTACATGGTAAAAATATGAAACATGTGTCGTTAATTAAGGTTTCTTATGGAGTTAATTTACCATTTATTAAAAATTTTCAAAAACCACCACTTGAGGGTGAAATTTAATATCTCAAAAACGGTACATCGCAAAAATACGGGACGTGTGTCCTTAATTAACATTTCTTATGGGTTTAATTTACTGTTCAAAAAAAATTTTCAAAACCCACCCCTTGGGGGTGAATTTTAATATCTCGAAAACGGTGCATTATAAAAATATAAGACATGTGTCCTTAATTAAGGTTTCTTATGGGGTCAACAATTTACCATTTAGAAAATTTCAAAAACCACCCCTTAGGGGTGAAATTTAATATCTCAAAAACGATACATCGCAAAAATACGGGATTTGTGTCGTTAACATGTTAATTAACATTACTTATGGGGTTAATTTACTGTTCAATAAAAATTTTCAAAAACCACCCTTTGGGCGTGAAATTGGGAGTAAAATTTAATATCTGAGAAACAGTGCATTGCAAAAATATGAGACATTTGCCGTTAATTTAGGTTTCTTATGGAGTCAATTTATCATTTTTCAGTTTATTTATAAAATTACACTTATATTTAACAATTTACCAAAAATGAATTTTAAACTCCATATCTGAATATGAAGATATGATATCTCCACATAATTTTTACATCGTCTTCTGGGCACACAAATTCGCTGGTTTAATTTTCTTATAATTTCCCTATCTGAATTACTTGTATTTATAACATTTACTAATAAATTTGTAGCTAATGCAAGTATGGTTTTATTTTTATCCATTATTGTGATATCGAAGTTAATTGTAATTAATTGTAAACACAACAAATATAGATGAAAGCGTACTGTATTACGTTCCGTTTTATGATCTTGCAGTAGTCCAAAAGCTGTTTTGAAGTTAAAACAGAAAGTTACCCACAGTACACTTGTATGACGTCAGCACTCGCAGCGAATAACGGAACGCAGCCTATATGTCGATTATCCTTACTTTAATTTAAAACTAATGATGGAAGTATTCAAGTACAAAGAATCAATAGTATTCGGTTCTTTAAAGTTCTCGATGTTCTCGAGAACAAGCTTTATATTTTTCGGTTCTCGAACTCCATTCGTAAATGAACCAAGAGTTACAACAACTTACAACCTTATATTTTGTAGGACAGTTCTCGTTCTTGCTCTCGCGGCTCTCGCATTGATTCTAGCAAACGACACGTCTAATTCTAATTGTGTGCATGTGCCATGTAACTTTCTCCGCCTGGCAACACTAATAATATAAGCTTTACTTTTGGGAACAATAGTAACGTGAATTTTATACTTAACCGCTATAAGTCTTAATCAATATAATTATGAGTAATAAATATGAAATCAAGAGCGAAAAAATTCACCGTGTGGGATTATTATATTAAAGGTAAAGATAAAAAAAATGTTATTTGTTCTATATGCAAAGAACAACTTGCATATCATGCAAACACAACAAATCTAAAAAAGCATCTTAAGCAAATTCATCTAAAACAATTTAACGAGAATGATCCTTCAAGACCTGAAATGTTAGTATATCCTATAAAAAAGAGTAAGTCCATAATGAAAAATACAATCTTAAAATTATTAACTAAAAGCGCCTTCAAGTCCAGTTATATTTAAAAAATGTTCGAAATGATTTAAGAAATTTAAAAATATCATATGTAAACTAATTTTAAAATTTTAGAGTTACAATTCCCAAATAAAATTAGCTTAGAAGTCATCTCTCTTAAATGTTATGTTTTGCATACATTGAGTTTTTCACTTCCAGATTTTGCTATTCGAGAATTTTGCCTAATATTAATTTTTGCTATATTGAAAAAAACAAAGTCTGACAAAATAATTTCATACGTATTCATTTATATTATCAAATAATTTTCCACACATTTAAAATAACATTTTTTAATAAAGTAAGTTTGATCGATCTGAGATTGACGTGATTGATCAATCACAGCCAATCACAGATTTATTCTTCAGAGAAATAATTGTAATTGGTCAATGACATCGTTAATCGCTCTCAGATCTTGCTTTATTTCAAAACGCTATATTAAAAGTATAAATTAAAGTATAAATTAAAGTATAAATTAAAGTATAATTAAAGTATAAATAAAGTATAAATTAAAGAATATATATTTATAACAATTTGCAGCATTTTATTTTGAATATTTTTGAATCGGTTTTTTTTCCTACAAAGTAGAAAACGATGACTTTACCTGAAAAAGAGAATGAGCCTCAAAGAACTTTGGAAGAAAATAATCCTATACCTCCATCTTCTATTGAAAATGTATCTACATCCTGTAGCTGTGTCACAAAATGCTTCCTCAAAAAGAAAAGCTAATAGTGATGAATCGAATTTCGTAACTAAACGTCCACGACAATTAAAATTATTTGGAACCCAATGTAATGAACTATCAGCTCAAGATAAAAAAGAAATTGATATGAAATTAGTCCAAATGATAACATCTGATTATCAGCCATTATCTATAGTTGAAAATGAAGGTTTTCGGGAATATACAAACAAATTAAATCCTTTGTATACTCTACCAAGCAGAAAACATTTATCTGTAAATATATTGCCAAATTTATATGCAGAATCAGTTTTGGAGTTGAAGAAAAAACTGAATTCCGATGGAAATGTTGCGATTGCAACAGACATCTAGACATCTGCTAGTGCTAAAGAATATATTAACGGTTACTAGTTATTTTATTCATGATGATAAAATGTGTTCTAATGTTTTGGTAACCAAAGAAATTTGTGGATCTCACTGTAAAAGATATTGTAAGTGTATTGACAACCATTTTAAATAAATGGCAAATTTTCAATAAAACAATAACTATTGTATTAAACAATGGAGCAAATATTAAAAAATCAATAAGTCAACATTTGCAAAAATATCACCATCCATATGTGGCACACACTCTAAACTTAAGTGTGAGGCTGTATCATCCAATTACCTCCTTACCGAAATTCTAAAGAAATGTAGAAATCTGGTTGGCCATTTCAAACAGTGTTTCTTATCGTGGAAACATTGAAAAACATTCAACTTCAAATGGAATTTCCAATACTAAAAATTAAGCAATGTAGTTAAGAGTTACACGATGGAATTCTTATAATAATGAAAAGGCTTCTGCAAATTAAAGATGCCCTTTCGATGGTCATAACCAATCTCCCGAAAGCTTCTAAATTTTTAAATGCTTCTTAATGTATGATTTTAAAAGATTGTGTTCCAATATTGAAACTTGTTGAAATTTTAATTATACTACGGTTCTTTCCGGCGAGAAATACCCAACCAACTCATTGATTACACCATTGATAAAAAGTTACAACACATCCTTAAAAATATACAAACTCAAACTGATTGTGGTGAGATGTTAAAAACGAATTTATCGAAAAGTTAATCGCCGGCTTAGATGTTTAGAACAAATTAAAGTAGTTTCCAAAGCAACTTTTTTAGATTCAAGATTTAAAAAAGTAGCATTTGGATTAGAAGAAAATGCCAATAACACCTAAAAATGGATTTCGGATAAATTTACCTATTTGATACATAAAAAATATAATTCGTCAACTCTAACTACTTTAGAATCTGCTACATCAACATCACAAAATGCTGAAAACATATGGACTTACTTTGATAATAAAATGACTCGAATTAAATCTTATACTACTCCAACTACAACTGCAATACTCGCAATAAGGCAATATTTAAAGTTTCCTCATGTAGAACAATCGAAGAGTCCACTTGAGTTCTGGAAGAAACACAAACTAATGTTTTTCCCGAATTATATGAATTAGCCACGAAATACTTCTATATTCCGGGAACGTCGGTTTCTTCAGAGAGGATATTTTCTAAAACAGGCCAATTGACCAACGACAAAAGAAACTGTCTTTCGCCAAAAAATGTAGATAAAATAATATTTTTAAATGCTTTTTCCCAATAAGTAGGTATGTATTATTCAAAGTTTCAAGACTTTTTATGATATATTTTATATTTTATGAGATTATTCTTCACTTTGTTTTAATTTAGATTATTATTTTTATTTTGTTTCGCATTTTTTGAGTTATATTAATAGGTATATCTTGATATAAAAATTCTTTTATTTCATACAAATAGGTCGAAATTCGATCATCAAAAATGATGTAAATATGTTTTTAAATATTTACGTTTCTTCAATAAGCATATAACTAGTGTTAAAGTTTAATTCATGTTTATTTTGTTGGAACTTGGAATATATTTTATAAGATTATTACTTTTGTTTCATTTATTCAAATCAAATTTTTATTTTGTTTAAAACAAGTGTTGTAGGATCTCTGTTATCGCGGTGTTCAATTGAAATGATAAAAGATTTAAGTTGACACGCAGTGACTCCCATCCATTTAAATTTCGAAACAAAAAAAACTTCCTACTAGAAGTACTAGGGTTAACTTTAGAACACGTTATTTATTACTTTTTTATTTGTAATTATTATATATATTAATAAATTAATATATCTTCATATCTATTATGTATTGAATTTTTTTCATACAAATAACTTGAGTATGTATAGTACTTTGCAGTAATTACAACACAGCAACTGCTCGTAGCTCTCTCAAACCAAAAACCGAAACATTCGATTTCCCCTCATCATTATTCAAAACTTCAATTTACCTGCCTCAAATCATCAATCAAATTCAAAGATCTACATCATGAAAATAAAATAAAATATCTCGTCACGAAACATCGACTAACACAACAACCACAGCTCACGCAGACTCACAATAAGTGAGTATCAATCGATTCACTGGCCTCTCTACTTATACCCATCGGTAGCGGATTTCACTTACGAGTTAGTCGCCGCCTAGCGGCGTTCCGTGGTACTATCACGGCCTCTCGCGAGCGCGTTGCGGAAAATAAATTAATATTCTCGCTGTGATGTTCGGGTTGCGTGCGTGCAGGTGCGTGTGATCCGACCGCCACACTGTAATTTGGGTCAAAACTTTGGCCTTCTCTTCGGCCTTCTCATTGTCTTTCACTAGTGGATAAGAATGCAATATTTTTATACTTTACTAAATTATTTTTGCGTTTTGCAAATTGCTGGGATTCAAAAACCTTTTATGGTTAATTATATTATAGTTTATTTCCTCAAAATTTATCGGATTTCTTGACAGGCATCGACATTTACATTAGTTTTACTCTCTTTATATACAACGTCGTATTCTGCAAATTTTAATCTCCAGTGGAGTATTGTTATATTTGCGTCTTGTGTTTTTAAACCAAAGTAAAGATTTGATCTGTAATATAAAGTAAATTTCCATTTGTACAGATATGATTGTAAATGTTTAACACAATATATTATCGCTCTTCTATTTTTAAAATTCACATTTATCGGATAATGTAATTTTAGATTAGCTTTATCAAGTCATTTTGTCAATAAGTTATATTTTCTTTCGTCTTCCAACAAGGAAGTAAATGACTATATCATACATAAACAAATAGTTTTTCACCTTCTAACCCCCGTTATTATTAAATCCATTAATCGTTGAAAGGTAGCGAGAATATTCTTTAATCCAAAAAACATTTTTGTTGAATTAATGACCGAAAGAAGTTATAAATCCCGTATTATAATTATCTGCGGGATCCGTTTATATTTGATAGAATCCAGAGCTAGACATATTAAAAAGTATTGCGCTCCATTTAATTGATTTAAATTATCGACAATGTTGGTAAAGGATTGCCAATAGTTTCATCATTTAGAATTTGAAAACCTATGAATATATAAATAAAATCATTCTCCAACGTTTATTTCCTTTCAAATCTTCTCTTTTTGGTCCAAATAGGTGTATTATAAGATGACTGAGAAGATTTTGTGATGTGTCTTCTACCTGCTTATTTATTTCTTTTTTATAAATTTGTGGGAATCTATATTGTCGAGTATGGATCAATCATCTGTTGTTAATATAGTGTTGTAATACATGAGTTGCTGTTAGTTTTTCTCCGGGAACATAAAATCTGTCCTAACTATTAGTTATAAGTTTTATCACACTTTTCTTTTCTTGAGTAGGTATGTTCTAAACGTAATAATTCTGTTTGTCCCTTTTAGGTTCTTCTGATAACATAAAACAATCTTGCGGAATATCGTTTATAATATCAATTGATGCTGTTTGTTCTTCTTCTTCTTTACGTTTCAATTTACGTTTAGGCATAAATTTTTCTTGATCATATCTTGAGATTAAGCTTATGTAGACGCCAAAATATTTGAAATTTTTTATTTTTCTTTTTAATATAATAAATATTATAAATTATTTAATATTATAATTTAATATGATAAAAATTTTTGATATCAGAGTTATATGTAGAATTGTATTCTTGTTATTATTCCTTCAACAATAATATGGTACAACAATAATGGTATTATCTTGATTATATAATTATTAATTAATAATATGATTATTTAATATTTAATTATGTAGAGAAGGCCTGCATAACAATCACCAATGTGAGTGTAGTATTGCACTTTTATTTAACACCAAAACTAAGCGTGGATTACATCGGCGGATTTATATTGGGTCGCTCGGACTCGAGGCCGACCGACTTGCTTGCCGTTCCGCGTAGGACTCTTCGCTCGCTGTAGCTCGCTGTCGCTCGCGCGTCTTTTGTTGCTTCTCGAGGGAAAAGAAAAAAAGGAAAAAGAGGAACAGTTACGGCAAAAAAAACTAACAGTACGCGTGTAAGAGCGCTCGTGAACCGTCGAACTCATATTATGGCCTTACAACTCGGCCAGCCTGACTATTTATCGTCCCGATCAATTTGAAAGGGGTTAAGAAAATAGTAGGATTACATATAGGATTTTGCATATAGAATTAACTTAAACTCTGTACCGGAATACATATATAGAAATATACTAAATTAATCATCTTAAACTATACGGATGTCGAATGCTAATACATGAGAGTAACTGAAACATACATATAAGTAGCGGCCCTAGATCTAAACGTTAGCCTGGTTTCCACGGGCGCATATTCGATGCTTCCCATGTCCCACAATAAGGAGTTTGCGTTAATTGGAATCCTTCGATATCTTTTAGAACGTATCGATCGTTTCTGAGTACACGATCGACGCGGTACGGGCCTTTAAACTTCGGGATCATCTTTTGAGAGGCACCTGGTGAGTTATCGAAGTTTCTTATTATTACTTTGTCACCTATTTGATACTTTGTAGGAGTTATATGTTTCCGATCATAAACCCGTTTATTTGTGTTTTGATTCTTCTGGATTTGGATGCTAGCTTTCTCTCGTAGGTTCGGCAAGTCGCGAGGTACTTCGATCTGTTTGTTGATCTCTAATGCGTCTCGTAATTCGTCGATTACACTGCCACGCTGTCGCACTCCAAAAAGTAGCGTGCTTGGACATTCATTCGTGGCCTTCGACACCGTATTGTTACAGGCGAATTCTACATCTTTAAGAGTATTGCACCAAGAGGTGTTTCGCTCATCTGCTAACTTGGCCATCATCGGCAGAATCGTACGATTGAGTCTCTCGACCTGACCATTCGCTTGTGGTGACGCGGTGGCGATTTTGACGTGCTGTATGTTATGGCTGTTTAAGAATTCCTCGAATTCACGGGACGTGAAACAGCTGCCACGATCCGAAATGATACGCAGCGGTCGACTATAATGCTCAAAGTAAGATCGTTGACATTTTATGACTTCTGTCGCATTAGTGCTCTTAGTGGCATATAATTTAATATCTCAAAAAATCATAAATGAAAAGGTCAAGCCATGTTCAAAATTGACCCTCAAGATTTTGAATTTTTACGAATTTAAATGATATCTAATAATATATCACCATGAAAAGTAACTGATATATTGTACAAGGTGCCAGTTCAAAGTGAACATACATAAAGTGTATATTATCTAAATAAATTAATAAAATAAATAATATAATAAATTTAATAATATATTACCACGAAAAATAACTGATATGTTATTCAAGGTGCAAATTCAAAATGAACATACATACATAAGGTGTATATAAGTAAAATTGATTAAAATTTGACTCTAAGTGAAAGTGTACATAAGTGATATGTTATTCTTAGTGCACAAAATATAAAAGTCGTTTATTGAAGTTTGATTTGAAATTTATACAAGCCTGGACAATGAAAAATAGTTGCTTGTAATTCCAGAGTACTAATTTGTTAATGACTCGGAAAAAGAACATGGCGGCCTACTCTCAAAAAACTTCGATGCGTTTCTCTGTATCCACTTAGGAATAATAATACTTACATTCCGATTCATCCGACACAACTTGCCTCTGACTATTCAATAAGTTAGTAGTACTGTTAAATATCAATCACATATGTCACCCTGCCCAGAGAGAGAGAAAGAGAGATAATGCAAATATTTAAATTAATCATTATCAAAACACTGTTAAATTTTATACATGCACTTTAAGAAGCATGTCACTTACTTTTCAGAGTCAAATTGTGGTAAATTTTGTATCTATATTTTAACGATATTTATTTCGCACTTGTATCTTGAATAATTAATATCTGATTTTTTATAGTTGTACGTTACGTCAGATAATCACTAATTTTTTTAAGCGTGTAGCTTCTTTGTACTTGACATGAGAACTTTTTTACTTATGAAAGGACCCCGCAGAAAATGATAGGAAAATGGCTTTCGGTTAAATTTTTTGAAACTGTGGTAAATGATAGTTCTAATCATGTAGATCAAAAGTGTCAATGGGCAGAAAGTCCAAACCCCCATAGTTTTCGAGTTACAGCTCGTCAAAGTGGACAATTTTCGTATTTCGCACAAGGGCAACGCTCGAACTTCGGCTCGGGTGCTTGTCAATGAAACTGGAGTATATAACCCAGGAAAATGGATTCTATGGCGTTATATACACATACATATAATCCATATATAACTGTATGAAGCCTTATATATAATTATATATAATCCATATATAATTATACATTATATTCAGTAGTGTATTGATTTTAATGTAACTGTTGTTACCATTTCATGTAAGCAAATATGCAATACACACACACGCACACACACACACACAAGCGCGCGTGTGCGCACGACCGTATGTGATGCATTTTAGAGCATTACAAGAACGTATGATTATATATAATTAATGTAATCACCGTAGGCATTGGCGTGACCCGATGTGCACCGCGGGGAGGTTGCGCGATCGGATTTTGCACATCATGTAGCCCTGAGAAGGGCTGATATTTGGAATCTTCACGTATCTTTACTGTATGTTCCATATTGCTCTTCATTTTCCTAAACATCGATTACTTCAATATTTTGCTGATTCACGGGTAGATCTCTATTAGCAGCATCTAACGTCGTATTTAGCAGAGACGAATCTGGATACTTTATGTTTTCTTGATGCCGGGCGCAAGAACCTGGCAATGTGAGCACACATATACCTAATATCCTATCTCTTGAAATAGTTCTCATTATGTAGATAAAAAGCTTCAACGAGTATAAAGTCCAAACACTCATGGTTTTCGAGTTACAGGTCGTCAAAGTGGACAATTTTCGTATCTCGCACAAGGGCAAGGCTCGAACCTCGGCTCGAGTGCTTCTCAGTGAAACAGGAAAATGGATTATATTACGTTATATACACATATATAATTGTGTTAATTGTTACGTATAATTATATATAATCCATATATAATTATAGTTAATAGTGTATAGATTTTTATTTATCTGTTCTTACAATTTTAATTTATGTAAGTAAATATGGTTTAGACAGATACGTACACACAGATATAAGTTATCCCAAAAATATCATAAATGAAAAGGTCAAGTCATGTTCAAAAATAGAAAACCCTCAAGAATTTGAATTTTTACAAATTTAAATGATTATCTAATAATATATTACCATGAAAAGTAACTGATATATTATACAAGGTGCCAATTCAAAGTGAACATACAGTAGCGCTCAAAAGTATTTTGACAAGGACAATAATTGAGCTAATGTAATACAAATAAAGACACAAATATACAACTATTTTTTATTGGAAGAAACTTGATTTGTCTACATATTTTTGTAAAAGAAATTGTAGTTTGATAACAAAATTACAAAACCAAGCTAGAAATAAAGAACATGATTGATCAAAAGTATTTTGATACTGTAATTAAATAAAAAATTTTAACGCTTAAACATCATCTTTATTTTTAAATAAATCAATATTTAGTAGCATATCCATTAGCCTTTATGACAGCATTGCAACGAGCCGGCATCGAGTCGACTAACTTCTGTATTCGATCCAAAGGAATTTTTTCCCACTTCTCCTTAAGAGCTAAAGAATTAAAGAATTAAAGAAAAAGAAAAAAAAAGAATAAAGAATTAAAGAATTAAAGAAAAGAATTAAAGAATTAAAGAATTAAAGAATTAAAGAATTAAAGAATTTCTTGTTGTCAAAATACTTTTGAGCGCTACTGTACATAAAGTGTATATTATTTAAATAAATTAATAAAATAAATAATATAATAAATTTAATAACATATTACCACGAAAAATAACTGATATGTTATTCAAGGTGCAAATTCAAAATGAACATACATACATAAGGTGTATATAAGTAAAATTGATTAAAATTTGACTCTAAGTGAAAGTACATAAGTGATATGTTATTCTTAGTGCACAAAATATAAAAGTCGTTTATTGAAGTTTGATTTGAAATTTATACAAACCTGGACAATGAAAAATAGTTGCTTGTAATTCCAGAGTACTAATTTGTTAATTACTCGGAAAAAGAACATGGCGGCCTGCTCTCAAAAAACTTCGATGTGTTTCTCAGTATCCACTTAAGAATAATAATACATTCCGATTCATCCGACACAACTTGTCTCTGACTATTCAATAAGTTAGTAGTACTGTTAAATATCAATCACATATGTCACCCTGCCCAGAGAGAGAGAAAGAGAGATAATGCAAATATTTAAATTAATCATTATCAAAACACTGTTAAATTTATATATGCACTTTAAGAAGCATGTCACTTACTTTTCAGAGTCAAATTGTGGTAAATTTTGTATCTATATTTTAACGATATTTATTTCGCACTTGAATAATTAATATCTGATTTTTTATAGTTGTATGTTACGTCAGATAATCACTAATCTTTTTAAGCGTGTAGCTTCTTTGTACTTGACATGAGAACTTTTTTACTTATGAATTTTGGGTTTATTTAATATTTACCCGTTTCAAACAATACAACACTTTTTGATCAATAAATTACTCGCTGAAAATATGGCATAACAAATTCAAAATCGGAAATTGATACGAAAATTCGAAATTTTACTACAGAAAAGTTGGAGAGTAGTAAAGCTAGGCGGGTTCTGGACCACTTTGGGGTGGGGGTATGACGTCACAGGAGTGGGGGTATGACGTCACAGGAGTGGGGGTATGACATCACAGGAGTGGGTAATCAATTAATTAATCAATTAAATTAATCAATCAATCAATTAAATTAATCAATCAATCAATTAAATTAATCAACCAATCAATTAAATTAATCAAAAAATTCAATTAATAAAATCAATCAATAAAATCAAACAATCAATTAAATTAATCAAATCAAACAATCAATTAATAAAAAATCAATTTCTCCTTATAATAAAATAATCAATCAATTAATTTAAAAAAAATCAATTTTTCCTTATAATAAAATAATCAATCAATGAATCAATTTTTCGATTTCTACTTATAAAAATAAATAAATAAATAAATAAATAAATAAAAACCCATAAATCACTCAGTTTTTATCCGGCGCCGGAAGATAAGATATTCTAGTGCGTCACACGATAATGTTTAAACATTGTCACAAATTTCTAAAATTTTTTCTTATCTTTTTTTGTTCAAGGGACAATAAGGTCCAAACAAAGATTTCTCTTTTATAACTCCATAAATTACTTGGTTTTTTTATAAATATCCGGCACCGGAAGATTAGATATTCTAGTGCGTCACCGGGTTACATGCAAACCTTTCCGTTTTTTTTTCCCAAAAAAACATTAACGCGTTATTGGGTAGTTTTGAAAATTCCATCTCTTTAAATAATATTTAATCTTAAATTTATTTTTAATAAATAATTATATTAACTTTTTATCAATTTTTTAAATCTAATTTATCTAGGAAACATTGGATGAAATGGTATGGGGAAGAAATAGAATTAAAGTAATTTTACCATTATTCATTTATTATATGTATATGTTTTTTACATAGGGGAGACCGGGGCTAAAACGTCTACGGGGTAAAACCGTCAAATTAAATATCTCGGAACCTGTATATTGTGCGAACTCGCTATTAACATTGTAAACGCTGCTTATGGTATTCATGTGACCAACGGAATTTCGGCAGGTTACCTGCTGTGTTATGATTTTTACGAGGGCAAACGTGTTTTCGGAAGGTGAAAGTGAAATTTTCTGCGCGTGGAAATTTTGTAATATCTGCAATAATATTTGCTCTCCAAATTTCGAGGTACGTGATTATAAAGAGTAATGCATGCTGAACACGAATCCAGTGTAGTTTTTTCATTATCGTTGATGTCTAATATTTCGTGGGCGATCAAACCTGAAACTTGTGTTTGGGGCTAATCCGTCAGTAAGCACTCGGGGCAATTCCGGCAGACTCGTCACTGTGGCGCGCCAGGCGTATGACTTCAGCTCGGCGATTTCAGGTTAGGTTTCCCTCGAGCGTGATTCTGTCTTCCCTTGCACGTGCGTTAGTTTGTATAGGAGAGAAATGGTACGCACGTATCGTCGCAAAACGACTCCCGTCGACAAGGAGCAACTCAAGAAGGCAGTTCTTGCGGTGAGAAAAGATAAAATGAGCGCTTACGCAGCCGCAAAACAATTCGATGTCCGGAGAACCACGTTGAACGACTGGTTAAAGAAGAACAACGATGAGATAGAAAATTTGGATGACGTGGTCGTACTACATAAAGGATGCTTCTCGGTGAGTACTTAACGATTATTAATTTTTAAAAGCATGCGCTCTGCTCAGCAAAGTTTATATTCAACGTCTTAATTTCAAATGTAGGTTATGGACTCTGAAACTGAAAAGACTTTGGTGGAATACTTAGTACATTGCAACGATATGTACTTTGGGCTATCTGCGAAGGAAACCCGTGGTTTAGCCTTCGATTTAACAAAAAAATTGAATCTGAAGGTACCAGCATCATGGGAAGCCGCTCGCATGGCCGGTGAAGATTGGCTAAACGGTTTTCTCAAACGACATCCAATATTATCCATACGCAAACCAGAAGCGACAAGTTTAGCACGTGCCACCAGTTTCAATCCAACAAATGTAGGAAGGTTCTTTGCGCTGCTAAGATCTGTGATGGATAGACATCATTTCCAGGTTCACTGCATATGGAATATGGATGAGACGGGAATTACAACTGTTCAGACACCGAATAGAGTCATCGGACGTCGAGGAGTGAAACAAGTCGGGCGAGTGACTTCTGCGGAAAGAGGAACCCTCATAACTTTGGCGATGGCGGTGTCAGCGATCGGGCATTCTTTACCTCCATTTTTTATTTTTCCTCGGAAAAATTTCAAACAACATTTTCTTAACGGCGGACCACCAGGTTGCACAGGTGCAGCGAATTCAAGTGGCTGGATGAATGCGGAGCATTTTGTCCAGTTTTTACAGTTCTTCCAGTCGCATGTGCGTGCTTCCGTCGACGCCCCAGTTTTACTGATACTCGACAATCATGAATCACATTTGTCCATCGCTGGTCTTGAATTTTGTAAAGCGAATGGAATCATTCTCCTATCATTACCGCCGCATTGCTCGCACAAAATGCAACCGCTGGATCGCACCATCTTTGGCCCGTTAAAGAAAAGTGTACACGCACAGTGTGATAACTGGATGACGTCGCATCCTGGTAGAACAATGACGATATACGATATCCCCAGAATCGTGGCTAAGTCACTGCCACTTGCCGTAACGCATCAAAATATTGTGTCCGGGTTTGAATGCACTGGAATTTATCCATTCAACCCGGACATTTTCCAGGAATACGAATTTTTGCCGAGCAGTGTTACGGATAGGGAGATGCCTTCTACTTCCGCTCATCCCGAAGAAGTCAACCTCAACGCAGCCGACCTGGACACAGCCAATTCGAAGACAACCGAACCCGACGCAGCCGACCAGAACGAATTCGATCCCTCAGCTTCTTCCATGTCTCGTCCTGGTGATACACAGAACTTGAGCGCGACGCTTCAAAGTATTCGAGCATTTCCTAAAGCCGCTCCGAGGCAACAGACTCGTAAAGGACGAAAACGAAGAAAGAGCGCCATTCTTACTGACTCGCCTGAAATGGTGGAATTGGCGGCTGACCAGGCGGAGTCCATGCGGAAAAAAAAAGAAAAACCTGCTACGAGAAAGATGTCAAAATCTACACCTGCCATTGCACCGAGAAAGAGAGGCCGGCCAAAAAAAAATGCCACACAAACAGAACCGCAGCCTTCGATGAGCAGTGGGCGTAAATCGAAATCAAGGAAGCAGCAGCGGTCGGATTCTGATGAAGACTTGGATAATACGTGCTGCGTGTGCTCAGAGAAGTTGACAATAAACAAAGCATATGAGAAACAGTGCATTGCGTGCGAGCGTAGGGCACACAACACATGCACGCGCTTGTCAGGATCTGTATTCACGTGCCTAAATTGTTTTATGGAATAAGTAAAACAGTCATTTCTTAAAAATGTTTTGCATAAAAATTTTAAATAAATTTTTATATTTTTATCTTAAAAAACAATTATGAAAATGTATCCTATCATTTTTCAGGATTAGATGTACGTATATGTAGTGAAAATGCAGTGTGACGGATTTGCCCCGGGGGAGTGACGGTTATACCCCGGCATTTTTGAGATTTCAATTTTTCCACCGTTGTCGTTTTTGCTCTATACCGGTTAAACAAAGCGACGTAGACAAAAATTTCCTATATAAATTTTGTAGCTAAAGGTTCACTCTTTACAGTGGTATACCACATTTAACTAAAATTATTTATTTTGTTGTTAAAAATCGGCACCGAAAAAAACTGACGGTTTAGCCCCGGTCTCCCCTATTACTAAATACTAAAGCCAATAATTCACAATCAATGAGATGACGTTCATCGAAGACATCGCTAGTGCGTATCATATCTGATACATTCTTCTTATCCGTTACAGTGGATGCGATATTTTCGAATTGTACAAATTTTTTGTCGACTCTTTCGAGGATACTAGTCAACCGATCGAACATTAAATCGATGCATCGATCCAGGTTAAACATTGAAAATAACGTGGATTCGGTCATCGTCAAACACACGTCGGATGATTCGAGGCGCACAAGTTTATTGCCGTTAATTGCACAGAATCGCACTGTTAATGGGCCAACGCTAATAGAATTTGAGGTATCCATGTAATGATTCCAAAGAAGATTTTGAATGTTCCCTCGTTGCTCGTAAAGTCCCTTCCACGTTTCAAGAGACATTATTAATTCGTTTCCACGATGATCTCCTATGGCAATCTCGATGTGACTCGGTGGTCCAACGTTGATGCCAATTTCCAAAAATTTATATCCCGTAGCAGTCAATGGGTATTTTCTGCCCAGTACACGAACCGTACGACGTGCGGGTAAAACGCTGTGGAAAAAATCATTAAAAAATATTTTAAATAGTTAAATTTCAAGAATTTTAAAAAATAAATGAAAATTTTTTAACAAAACTTACTTGACACGTTTCTTTTTAAATGGTTGAGTTTCGCCATCCTCGAGTGGCACGTAATAATTCATACGTGTGTTGTTGCTGCTTCCCTGAGGGGAGTACATTGTTGCTGCTACTGGTTACAAGAATCAAACTTTTCACACGAGCGGCTGATGCAACACTGAACGTGTACGATCGTGTTCTTCAGAGTCAATAAAAAATTACAAAGAGAGGGGATTATTCCCCTCCTAAATTTTTAAGCACCAATGTCAGCGTAGAAATTACGAGAACAAACGATATAATCTTAACCATACGCAAGCGGAAAAGGAATATAGGTGGATAGTGGAAGGGGAAAAAAATTGACAACTATTTTTGATTAATAATATATTTATTTTTATAGTTAGACCATCACTTGGATGTACGTTTTTTTTCTTGTAAAGTACAATTGGTTACATGTATATTTTTATGGTCGGACCACCAATTGAATAGTTTAAATACATTTTGTAAAGCGCAGTTTGATACATGTTTCTGGCAACGCAGCGTATACATAATATTCAACTTATTCAAAGATTCAATGTCTTCATAATGCGCATCAATATTTTCGATATAGACTTCTTCTCTCGTGTCATCCAGTAACAGATCCCGCAGCCATTCTCGTTTTTCATGTCCCTTGACGTACACGATGGGTGATATCTCGTTCTCCGTCGCACCCATCACCGCCGTCGTAATCAAAGTTCTAGCCTTGCCATATGGAATCATTCCGTCCTCCCATTGTAATCCATGATGATTCGCCGTCAACCAGGATGCATGCTGTTTTTCCGCTTTGGTGAGAAGCCACCATGGTTCGGCGCTTCCAAAAATATAGTGAGAGAGAACGGATCCCTCTCTGAGAGCGGCAAACTCTTTCACGACAAAGTTTCTGCCGACGATAAAGCCTTGCAGATCCACAAACGTTGGTACGGACATGTTTTTTTTATTGTTGTTGAAAAAAGACTGCGGTCAACCTTAATGCATCGTACATTTTATATCAATGCTGTGGTATTCAGCTGATTTTGCGCACTACGTTGGTCAACGGGTTATACTGAACCACGCGATCGTGTATAATGAGACAGTACGCGGTGGTATTTGCCGGTACATTCTCTTTGCACTCAAATTCCAATCTCACATTCACGGTGGCACTCTTGATGGACTCGTTTTGTCGTGAGCAATCGATGACACAAAAGGTCCTTTCTCTAGAAACGTAAGCACCGTACAAAACGTTTCATAGTGGGCACATCCGTAATAGGATTGACGAAAACGTGCATACATATCATAAAGCATAGCACATCTTTTTTTATCGAAATCTAAGTTCAGGTCATCGTATGGATAAAATTCAGAGTTCAAATAGAGTTTCACGTTGGTCAGTTTACAATCGTCGAATCGACTCGTATCCTCGAACATGACGTTCTTTCGACCAGTCTGCAGCGCAAAAATAACGTATCGCGGTTTTTCAAGCTGACTCGTGGTTTTTACAGCCCACGAATGCTTGGTAGTGTTTTGCAACAGCGGGTACTCGTACAGGTCCCACGAACAAAAACCCATGTTGAGATATCGTCCGCTTTCCAAAGTACGCAGCATCGATAGCTTATTTATCTCCTTCAGCATAACGTGAGGCATTCGCCATTGTATCCTGAATATATCAATCACGGACTCGAGCGCAGGATTTCCCACAACGCAATTGTTGTCGTTGCGTGCGCGTATTAAAATCAATTCGTGACGAGCGTTAATAACCACAGATTTGTAATCCTCGCAAAATCCCAATAGTGTGTTCAGTGGCACGCAAAAGTTGAAGTATCCGTTCAATATGGCTGATGAAATATTCCATCCAGCATTTTGCATAATCATTCCTTTGTCGTACGATAGCGATACATAGTTTTTGAGCGTGCTGGTAATTCCCACATTTCTGCTGCGATCAATTTCCACACCGTCAAGTTCGTATCGAATCTCATCGAACATGAATGCGACGCAATTATTTCCCAATGTCACATCAGATCCCTCGGCAGGTTTGTTTATCGTTAATTTTCCCTCGATGTATAGAAGACTTTCACATGGCAACGTGTACAGATCCTGTTGCTGTATGGGTATTCTTATCTCGTCGCTATGTCCGAACGTCGTGTTGGCAAACGGATTGTACGTGTGAGACTCGATCTTGACGATGCGACCGTCGAAGATTGGCTCGTCCCCGATGTTGAGGATGTCAGTCATTGTTCACGTCAGACGTTTCGCACCGCAAATCCCAAAGATTTTAAAAATTCAACGTTCGTTGCGTTGAGTTTCTTTTTCTTGATACAACCGCGTGACTGAATATTGTCAAACGTTGACGTCGCTATCGTTCTTTCAAAGTTGGTCTGCTTGTCTCTCACGCGCTCCGATCCGTTCAATACGAGCATCTCATGCGTCGCACGCGTTATCGCCGTTGTCGTCGTACGTGCAACCTGATGGTGATCTCTTCTCCTCGAAAGTCGAGCAATCGTCCGTCCTGATCGACGATGCGTATCGTTAAATCCGTAATGCTCCGTGTGACGATCGGCAGATAAATGATCTGCGTCGACGTTTCCGATATCTTATATCCTGGTGGCACTCTCGGTGAAAATTCATGTATCGTGTGCACGGGTTTACTGTTGCAGTACGCACCCGCGGTCACGTTACACTCAATGCGGATAATGTTCACGTTGATGATGTTAATCGGCATGTCCGATTCGTGCCACTGCCCCGGCTTCAGCACGCGGTACGATGAAAATCCCAGCAGCGGTCCAATGTTGTTAGGCTTGCTAAAGTTTATTTTGTAGGCGCATTTAATCTCGCTTTTCATCGTACTGTAATTAGCGCGGAGCACTATCGGATATTCTTCATCTTCATCGTCGACGGGTCGCGGACGTTTTCGCGAAATTGCACGTCTCAAAAAATCATTTATGGCTTGCAGTTCGTATGATCCCTCGGGAATCGTAATTTCCAAATCGTTGTCAAAGTAAAATTTATTATTCGAAGCATTCACGTTCGGTATCGTGTAATAATTTTCAAAGTCCATTAGACCGAGCTCGTAATCGTCATCGCTCAAATCTATGGGTGGAAAGTAGTTTACGGCAAGGACACTGCTCTTTCCGGTCAACGTAAGCGTCAGCGACATGATGAAAGAAGCCCCTCAATGAATACTGAGTCCTCACGACACCTCGTCAAGCTTTAAATTCGCGCGTGTCGACTGTTCGGAGAAACCATAGACACATCTGTCCACAGATGTTCTGACCGTAACGTTGATAAGATGCGTGATTATATTCTATCGTCACACCGTCTCCGAAATACTGCGCGAGTTCTTTAGGCAGCCGAAGATTACCAAAACTGTCGAAATACACCACGTAATTTTCCCTCTTTGCATACGCCACCCAATGAGTGTCGGGACCCGTCGCATCATCTAGATTTATGATACCGCTTTCATTTCGACGTACACCGCTTATCGGTAATGCGTTACGCATAAAAACACCTCTAAAGTATGGTACACGCATGCGTCTTGCCAGTTGATCCAATTGTATGTTTGTTGTCACACACATAGGCATTTTTAACGTTTTTTTTTTCTTTTTGGCTGTTACTCCCTGCCCGCGTTTGTACGGGGCGAGATACACTCCTCGCCCATACTTGTACGGAGCAAGATACACTCCGCGACCTTCCATCGTGCGATTGTGGCGTTGTAGCTCCTCGAGCTGACGTCGCGCGGCTTTGCCATCGTTCACCACTTTTGCCACGCCAGCCGCTCCGCCAATCAAGGATCCGAGCGCGCCCAACATTGGTAGAATCGGCAATATGCCACCGCGTTTTGCTGCCGGAAGTATCCGTTTTTTTTTCGCCACCTTTTTCTTCGTCTTCGTTTTCATACCCATACCGATCTTCGTCTTGGCTTTCATCGCTGCCCAGACAGCTGTGGCTGCGGCTCTCTCACCGAGAGCGGAATCCCTCGCGACGATGCGTCTTCGCGCTTTTTCGGCGAGTATCCGGTCCGCCGCGTGTCTCTCCGCGAGATCGTTACTCCAAGAATACGCTATGTCGCGGCACGCCGCGTCCAGTGGATTCATACCCCGATCACCTCTCGCCAATCGCTTTTCCAAATGAGTGCCCGGGCCGCAAAACTGATAGCCGGGAATATGTAACTCGAAAGGAAGCGCGTTTATCGCACGATTCAGCAGACTGCCGCCTTTTAGGGATTCGCTCGAAGCCGTTGCTGACATGCGCCGCAATTCTTTATCAATGGTGGCGGACCGTCAATATGCGTTTGATGACACGGTAAATTATAATGTTCCAGGCACCGACGATGTTGTTGAATTTCGGGATCCGCTCTAATATCTTTTGGAAGTTTATCCCACACATAATCTATGTAATTAGAAAACTGCCGCAGTAGAATGATCTTGGGTATATACTTCAATTGTTCAACGGTTAAATCGTAAATATCACTGTCATCCGTCAGAAGCAAAAACATTTTGAATACTGAACGACTCGTGGTTTTGCGCACATATAAATAGGCACGTTCTCACGACTCCGTCATTGCATTTTTTGTTGCAAACATGCGGTTCGTGCAACAATCGCCGACGATCAAAGTGACTAATTTCGACGACAGATTACGGTCGATGGGAGACAACGCGGAAAAGCAATGCAAGCATGGTACGATGCTACCGAGTACTATACGCGCGATCGTTTGCAGCCCTTCGAATTGCGGTAAAACCAACGTTTTGATAAGTTTACTGGAAAGTCCACACGGTGTACGTTTCGAGAATGTGTATGTGTACTCAAAGTCGTTGCAACAGCCAAAATATCAGTACTTGGAGAATCTTATGACATCGATCAATGAAATCGGCTACTTTGCATTCTCCAATAACAGTGACGTCATTCCACCGAGCGAGGCGCGTCCAAACTCAATCTTCGTCTTCGATGACGTGGCATGCGATAAACAAGACGTAGTGAGAGAATATTTCTCGATGGGTCGACACTCGAATGTCGATTGTTTCTACCTCTGTCAGTCGTATGCGAGAATACCAAAACATCTCATACGCGACAACGCCAATTTACTAATCCTGTTTAAACAGGATGGTACCAACTTGAAACATGTGTACAACGATCACGTGAATACCGACATGTCGTACGATGAATTTTGTGCGTTATGTCGCGGTTGTTGGCAGCGCGAGTATGGATTCGTAGTGATAGACAAGGACAGCTCGTTTAATAACGGACGATACAGAAAAGGATTTAACGTGTTCGCAATACCGCGAAGCGGCTAGTCGTTACTGATACCTCGTTGTAGTCAAACGTGCGCGATCCACGTTTCTTTCAACATGGCTGGGAGCAGTGAGCGCGAAAAGATTGTGAGGGAGATTGAGAAAACGAGCGAATCCATCCGCAAGAAATATCATGCTTTGAAGACCGGTAAAATCGAGAACGATATCGTGACGAAGAGACACCTCGGACCAATTATCGAGCCGCTGCAAAAAATCGTTGACAATTCTAGCACGTACGTGATAAAAGCTGAACCGGTGTCGCGTAACGATGACGTAGGGATTGAAATGCCGACCGTCCAAGTAGTAAGGCTAGGCTGGTTCTGGACCACTTTGGGGTGGGGGTATGACGTCACAGGAGTGGGGGTATGACGTCACAGGAGTGGGGGTATGACGTCACAGGAGTGGGGGTAATCAATTAATTAATCAATTAAATTAATCAAACAATCAATTAATTAATCAATTAAATTAATCAACCAATCAATTAAATTAATCAAGCAATCAATTAAATTAATCAAAAATTAAATTAATCAATCAATTAAATTAATCAAAACAATTAAATTAATCGATCAATCAATTAAAAAATCAATTTTTCCGATTTCTCCTAATAAAAAAGAAATAAATAATCAATCAATTAAATTAATCGATCAATCAATTAAAAAAATCAATTTTTCAATTTCTACTTATAAAAATTTATAAATAATAAATAAATAAATAAAAAACCCATGAATCACTCAGTTTTTATCCGGCGCCGGAAGATAAGATTCTAGTGCGTCACACGATAGTGTTTAAACATTGTCACAAATTTCTAAAATTTTTTCTTATCTTTTTCTCTGTTCAAAAGGGACAATAAGACCCAAAGAAAACATCAATTCCGAGTTCCATGACTCACTCAGTTTTTATAAATTTCCGACGCCGGAAGATTAGATATTCTAGTGCGTCACACGATAGTGTTTAAACATTGTCACAAATTTCTAAAATTTTTTCTTATCTTTTTTGTTCAAGGGACAATAAGACCCAAAGAAACATAAATTCCGATTTCTATAAATTCTATGAATCAGTCAGTTTTCATAAATATCCGGCGCCGGAAGATTAGATATTCTAGTGCGTCACCGGGTTACATGCAAACCTTTCCGTTTTTTTCCCCCCCCAAAAACATTAACGCGTTATTGGGTAGTTTTGAAAATTCCATCTCTTTAAGATCTTTCTTGAGCAATAAGGTAAGATCAGTTCTCAATCGCCCATGAAAGAGAATATACCTTGCTCTGTGCGTCGAATAAAGTTTCTATCTTTAACAATAAGTCGCGTTAGAGCGCGAAAACACGTGGCCGCTATTAAAGTCGGTGACTGCAGTAAAAAGTGGAAGTGAATTAATTCGAATAAAGCAGTGTGGCATAAAATATGGAGCATCTCGAGGAATCTGAACGCGATCTGTTGGAGCAGGCCGATAAAGTCGTTACCGCGGAAGAATGTTTAGCGTGGATGCAACGATGCGACGAGTTTATGGAAGAGCTCGAAGAACGCAGTCGTGCTAAGCGTCCAAGGCTCACGATTGGAAATAAGCAATCTTTGGTAGCTCGAATCGCGCGAATCGAGGGTGTGAGAAAAAGACTAGAAAGACGTTTTGTACACGTCGGTGGCGCTTACGCGAGCACAAGTGGCGATAACGCGGAGAGACTCGTTTGGCGAGAGATCGAGACCGCGTTTGAAAATCGCATACTAACAGGTGCGGTGATTAACACAAATCACATCGAACCGCGAACATTTCTAAAAGACGCCGGTGGTGTAGTGCTTAAGCAAGTGCAAGATGCCATTGAAAAATACAATAGCGTAAAAGTGAACACCATATTCAATGGGGAGTTCGTGACCGGCGATAAACGTGCCAATAAAAGTATTAATACAAAAAATTGTGAACTCTATCGAACAACGGATTTGCAAGATTGGTACGAGCGACGCATCATCGAACCCACCCTGGCATCCCTCGAAGAATTCCAGGAGCGGGATAGCGGATGGGCGTTGTCGCGGATACTTAATTTGGTCATCAACGTAAACAAGCATAATCCATTGCACGCGGGATGTAGAGTGGAAATACCGCGAGATATAATACTGAAGAAAGCGGTAATTAACGTGAAATCGACCGATAATGCCTGCTTTGCGTGGTCGATAGTCGCCGCTTTGTATCCTGTTGAGAAACATGTGGATAGATGCACCTCTTATCCCCATTATTCAACAAAGTTGAATCTTCATGATATAGAGTTTCCAATGACTCTTAAAAATATCAATAAATTTGAACGGTTAAATAACGTATCAATAAACGTATATGGCATCGGGGAGCAGAATAAGAAGAATACGCTAAACATTCTCCCGCTACGACTTACCGGTGACAAAAAGGAGAAGCATATCAATTTGTTGTATGTGGAGGATCCGCAGGACAACGTGGGACATTTTGCGTGGATCAAAAATTTATCCCGCCTCGTGAGCTCGCAACTCAGCAAAAAAAATAATAAAAAATATTTTTGCGATCGGTAAGTGCATATTTTAATAAAATTTATTAAAATAATTGTTACTACTCGAAAGATATATAAAAAAAATATATTATTTTTTTCAGATGTCTCCACTATTTTCACAAAAAGGAGAAATTGGAAGCCCACACCATTGACTGCGGAAAGATGAACGACTGCGCTATCCGATTACCAAGCGAAGACGACAAATGGCTCAGCTTTGGCAATTGGAGCAACAAGGAGCGAGTTCCGTTCATCGTGTACGCCGACCTTGAATGTGTCCTGCAGAAGACGGACAAGAATTCAACCACAATTACGTACCAGCACCACCACCAGGTATTCAGCGTTGCATATTACGTGCGGTGTTCGTACGACGACTCGTTATCGTCGTATCGGTTTCGCCGCGATAAAGATTGCGTCGCGTGGTTCGTCGGCGAACTTGAAAATCTTGCGCACCGCGTAAAACAAATTTTATCAACAAATGTCCCCATGGAAACTCTTTCTAACGAGCAGCGGGAGGCATACCGTAGCGCGACACATTGCCACATTTGCGAGAAACCGTTCACGCAAAACGACGACCGAGTACGCGATCATTGTCACTTGACCGGGCGTTACAGAGGTCCCGCGCATTCAAACTGCAATTTGAATTATAAAAATTCGCATACAATTCCCATAGTTTTCCATAATTTATCCGGTTATGATTCTCACTTTGTTATTAAAGAAATAGCTACCGCGTTCGAAGGCGCAGTCAATCTTTTGCCGATAACAAAAGAAAAATATATTTCGTTTACAAAAAATGTAGATACCGTCGAAAGATCAAAATCCTCAAACGATAATTGCATAAAATTACGGTTTATTGATTCATATAAATTTCTAAATAGTAGCCTCGATAAACTGGCATCATTTCTTAATAAAGACAAGTTGAAAATTTTACGCTCCGAATTTTCTCAATTCTCGATTGAAGATTTTGATCTTTTGACGAGAAAAGGTGTGTTTCCATATGAATATATTGATTGCGTTGATAAATTGGAGGACCTCTGTTTACCGCCACGCGAATCATTTTATAGTTCATTAACCGGTGAGACCGTATCCGAGAGCGATTACGCGCACGCCGCGAACGTGTGGAAACAATTCTCGATCCGAACCTTGAGCGAATACAGCGATTTATATTTAAAAACGGATGTATTGTTATTGGCTGACATTTTTGAAAATTTCCGTGATAGTAGTATGGCGAGTTATGGCCTGGATCCCGCTTATTATTATACTTTGCCCGGTTTTACATGGGACGCTATGTTAAAACATACGCGTATAAATTTCGAATTGCTCACGGACATTGACATGGTCATGTTTATTGAACGCGGAATACGTGGTGGCCTTAGTCAATGTTCCGGTAGATACGCGCGAGCCAATAATAAGTACATGCAGTCGTACGACCCATCGAAACCTTCCACATATTTAATGTACTTTGACGTCAACAATCTGTACGGGTGGGCGATGTGTCAACCGCTGCCTTACGCGAGTTTTCGATGGGTCGAAGACGTCTCTAACTTTGACGTGAGCGCGATCGCTTCGGATTCGCCCACAGGTTACGTTCTCGAAGTCGATCTCGAGTATCCGCAAACTATACACGATGCGCACGCCGACTTACCGTTTTGTCCGACGCGCGATAAACCTCCCGGTAAACGACAGGAAAAACTTCTCGCCACAGTCAATGATAAGAAGCGTTACATCACTCATTACCGTAACCTGCAGCAGTGTACGCGTCATGGCCTTCGCGTCACAAAGATACACCGCGTGTTAGAGTTTTCACAATCTCCATGGCTTCGCGATTACATCGAACTGAATACGAAATTTAGAACTCTCGCGACAAACGATTTTGAAAAAAATTTATATAAACTAATGAACAACGCGGTATTTGGTAAGACCATGGAGAATGTTCGAAATCATGTCGACGTTAAACTCATAACACAATGGAACGGACGGTATGGCGCGGAGGCGATGATCGCAAAACCGAATTTTCATAGCAGAAGCGTCTTCTCCGAGAATTTAATCGCGGTCGAAATGCGAAAACTTGAGGTGAAATTTAACAAACCGATATACGTAGGTATGTGCATTCTTGACATATCAAAAGTCTGTTTGTATGAATTTCATCACGAGTACATGGCGCCGCCGTATCGCGATAATTGTAAGATAATGTATACAGATACCGATAGTCACGTATACTACATCGAGTGCCACGATGTTTACGAGATGATGAACCGCGATATTACGAGATTCGACACTAGCGATTATCCAATTGACAACGCGTACGGTATACCGCTCGCGAATAAAAAGATACCCGGTCTAATGAAAGATGAGAATAACGGGGTGATCATGACGGAATTCGTTGGGCTCAGGGCAAAGATGTATGCTTTGAGGGTGGACGGTAAAAAAGACACGAAAAAAGCGAAAGGTGTCAAAAGTAACGTCGTAGCGCGGGCTATAACGTTCGATGATTACACGCGGTGTCTGAATGACGAAATTGAAATAACACGTCGTCAATTTTGTATAAGATCCAAATTGCATAAAGTGTACACGGTATCTGAAATGAAAATCGCCCTGAGTCCGTACGATGACAAGCGGTATATCGTACCAGATTCGTATAATACTTTGCCATGGGGACATTACCGTATACCATTGTAACATATATATATATATTTGAAAAATGTATTGTTATTATTATAAAGGAATATTAATAAAGGTTTTTGTACACATGTATTTTTTATATATATTGTATATGTATTTCATATTCATTTTTATATATTGTATATATATTTCATATTCATTTTTATGTATTGTATACACTTTTCATATGATATGTTTGAAATAAAAAAAGTTTATATTAAATCACATTGTCCTTGTGTATCCATGAATTGTGCGATCCATCGAATCCCAACCACTTTACGTAAACTTTGTCACCCTTTCTACGCAGTACTTTCTCCACGAGATACACGTCTGGGTGAGTCGCGCGGTGCAACTCGTATTCATAGAACGCTCCAGCGACGGATTTTCCGCGATAATCTTCCAGTAGATACGTTACGGGATTAGTACGTTGTACTTTAACAATTTTAAACACCTCGGTGGTCCAATTTGGTGTGTAACCTTTCTCGAAGATGGTCTTGTACTTGCTAACGCGTACCGGGTCGCCCACTTTGAACTTTGCTGGACCCGCGATCTTTATGGTGCTGTACACCGTAGTCAAGAGTCTTTCGGCGATCATGGAGGTAACGTCGACAGGTCGCATGCCGATCGTTCGATGCACACGCGCGTTATAATTTGCAATGAGTCGCGGCAACATATCGATCCATTTGTAATTCCCGTTTAGCGTAAACATCTTCCACATGTCGTTCTTCAACGTGCGATTGAATCGCTCAACGACCGAAGCCTTCAACACCGAATACGTGGAGTAGTGATTGATGTCGTGTTTCCTCAAAAGACGTTGCACATCGGTATTGTAAAATTCCTTTCCCATATCGGTTTGCAAGTTTTTTGGACATCTCTTGCTCTCTCGAATTATCTTAGCGATAGTTTCGGCCGTCTCACTTCCACCTTTACTCTTGAGCGGTACAGCCCACGCGTACTTGCTCAATACATCGATGACGGTGAGTATGTAGTGGTAACCTCCGTTGAAACGTGAGTATGGACGCATCTCGACAATGTCTGCCTGCCACAGGTCATCGTATCCCCGAACTATAACGCGTCTTCGTGGAAAATTTCTTCTCGCCGGAGCATGTAGTTCTTCAACGAGTTGCCGTTTTTCGGAACTGGCGACCTTGGATTTCGATGAGTTCATGTTTCGACGATGCGATCGTTAACTGATTGGCATCAACTGATTGACGCGTAATACATGCGAAGAAATTACGATTTCTGTTTTTAACCGTTTATTTCCGTTTGTTATCTTTTAATAGCGGTTCTTTGTCGTCCGTTGGCGTTCGATAACGATCCATGACCCGTTCGTAGCCGTTTCTAACCCGTTCATAGCTGTTCCTGGCCTGTTCAACAGCCCCTCGATAGTTGTCTGACAGCCGTTCCTTGGTCGTTCGTTGTCGTTCATTGCCGTCCCTGAGCCGTTCATAGCCGTTCCCGTACCGTTCATTACTGTTCATCGTTGTTTGTTACAGGTTTCAGGATTGTCGTTCCTGAGCTATTCGAAAGTCGTTTTGTTGTCGTTCGCAAACCGTTTGCAAGACGTTTGTTAGCCGTCCCTGACTCGGTGGTAATTGCACGTCGAAGTTCGTTTATCGCAGTCCGTAACGCTTGCACGTCTTTCTCGATCGCAGTCCGTAACGCTCGTACGTCTTTCTCGATCGCAGTCTGCTTCTCGTCTGACTCTCTCTGCTGATTTTTCACAATTTTAAGGCATTGTTCCACGTACAGTTTGTTGGCGACGTCGGTATCGGCTTCAGGCTGCGCTACGCAGCAAATCTTGCGCGACTTTGCATCATAATCCATAGCGACGCGGCACAACGCGTTATCGCGAATATAATTTCTCATCAATCTGTTCCAATGATGCGAATTGTCTGTTGCGTTATTTCTCCGTTCGAGAAGTAGTCCAAATTTGTTGATTGACGACATTTTTTCATGTAAGAACACCGATCGACTGATTCGTTTTGACAATGTGTCAGTTAATTTATAATAAGACCAGCTTCGCGAAGTTCCTCGATGATCGACAGTATCTCGTTGTCGTGAGCGTTGTGGCCCGCTTGGCGCGAAGCTTCGAGCAATCGCAGGCGATCCACTAGCTCGTTGGGATCATCCCAGTGTACGTAATCGATCGCGTTGTCGTTTAGCGTCATAGCGCGAGGTAATCCTCCTCCGGATTTCTTCTTTCCAATCGATAGTAACGGTGCGATTACATCTTTGTACTTGTATCCCCTGTTGCTCCGTAGTTGACCGTCAGCATTGTAATTGCGTCTATGTACATTAGTCGTTAACAGTATATTTTTGTACTTTCGCATATCATCTTCCGTGTATTCGTCATCGTCGGGAATTTTCTTGAAAATCAGCTCGTAAAGACCTGGCGTACCGATGTATTTCACACCGTCAACGAGTATGTTATCGTTGTCGTCCACATCGAAACGTTTGCTACCGAGCATCATTCCATCCGTGCCGAGATAAACGCTGTACACTTTATCTATACCGCTCTCTTTGTCACCGCGTAGGACAGGCAAGATGTATTTTTGACTAAGCGGACCCAAATGATCACGCAACGTTTCTTGACCCTCAACCGTTTGCATCTGACCTTGAACAACTGTTGCGAGTGAATCGTCCGTAGTTTCGAAAACATTCGCGGTCGTGAGGATATCGTTCGTTGTCGTCGCCATCATCGGTTGTACGTTTTCGATCATCGCACGCGGTGTAGAGGTCAACGGTGCATCGTCGCCGTCATTTAACCTATATCGCTTCGGAGATTCAGGTGATTCGATTAACGAGCGATCCACTCGTTTCCTCTTCATCTTACTCCATATCGCATCCTTTTCACGTTTCTGGACTGCCGGCATTTCAATTCCTACATCATCGTTATGCGACACCGGTTCATCTTTTATCGCGTACGCGCTAGAATTGTCAACGATTTTTTGCAGCGGCTCGATGATTGGTCCGAGGTGTCTCTTCGTCACGATATCGTTCTCGATTTTACCGGTCTTCAAAGCGCGATATTTCTTGCGGATAGATTCGCTCGTTTTCTCAATCTCCCTCACAATCTTTTCATGCTCACTGTTCCCAGCCATGTTGAAAGAAACGTCGATCGCGCACGTTTGACTACAACGAGGTATCGGTAACGACTAGACGCTTCGCGGTATTGCGAACACGTTAAATCCTTTTCTGTATCGTCCGTTATTAAACGAGCTGTCCTTGTCTATCACTACGAATCCATACTCGCGCTGCCAACAACCACAACATAACGCACAAAATTCATCGTACGACATGTCGGTATTCACGTGATCGTTGTACACATGTTTCAAGTTGGTACCATCCTGTTTAAACAGGATTAGTAAATTGGCGTTGTCGCGTATGAGATGTTTTGGTATTCTCGCATACGACTGACAGAGGTAGAAACAATCGACGTTCGAGTGTCGACCCATCGAGAAATATTCTCTCACTATGTCTTGTTTATCGCATGCCACGTCATCGAAGACGAAGATTGAGTTTGGACGCGCCTCGCTCGGTGGAATGACGTCACTGTTATTGGAGAATGCAAAGTAGCCGATTTCATCGATCGATGCCATAAGATTCTCCAAGTACTGATATTTTGGCTGTTGCAACGACTTTGAGTACACATACACATTCTCGAAACGTACACCGTGTGGACTTTCCAGTAAACTTATCAAAACGTTGGTTTTACCACAATTCGAAGGGCCGCAAACGATCGCGCGTATAGTACTCGGTAGCATCGTACCGTGCTTGCGTTGCTTTTCCGCGTTGTCTCCCATCGACCGTAATCTGTCGTCGAAATTAGTCACTTTGATCGTCGGCGATTGTTGCACGAACCGCATGTTTGCAACAAAAAATGCAATGACGGAGTTGTGAGAACGTGCCTATTTATATGTGCGCAAAACCACGAGTCGTTCAGTATTCGAAATGTTTTTGCTTCTGACGGATGACAGTGATATTTACGATTTAACCGTCGAACAATTGAAGTACAATATATACCCAAGATTATTCTACTGCGGCAGTTTTCTAATTACATAGATTATGTGTGGGATAAACTTCCAGAAGATATTAGAGCGGATCCCGAAATTCAACAACATCGTCGGTGCCTAGAACATTATAATTTACCGTGTCATCAAACGCATATTGACGGTCCACCGCCATTGATAAAAAATTGCGGTGCATGTCAGCAACGGCGTCGAGCGAATCCGTAAAAGGCGGCAGTCTGTTGAATCGTGCGATAAACGCGCTTCCTTTCGAGTTACATATTCCCGGCTATCAGTTTTGCGGTCCGGGCACTCATTT
>CABEGB010000341.1:0-42941 GCA_901521435.1 Crematogaster levior
GAGTCACATTACAGGAAACGTGCTATCATGGAAAAGTGTCCGCACTACATGTATATCATGAGAAGGACATTTGCCCTGACACCTACGGCGCATAAATATTTGGAAATTGGACTCAAAGTGGGACCCATGTCTTCTGTGGAATTAATTCTTGGAGATATCCGAGGACATCAGATGGTGTTGCCTTATGCAACGTGGACAAGATTCATCGAAACACGCGCGGATATTGAACGATTCCTGCAATCAACAGCTACTTCACAATTACAGATTGGAGATCTAGGACTCGCTGCAATACGTGATGTGAACGTTGTAAAACCAACATTACACGCTACATCCTTATACATGAACCCGTCAACCGTACTCTTTATGTTTGAGCTAGAATATTGTGTCGAACATGTATATTTCAAGCTGTGTCAGAGTATAAAAAGCGTTAGTAATAGATATAAAGATTTTATAGATATATTTTACGCAATAATTATGTTATCGATAAACGTGGTGCAGCTACAATCTTACGTCAAGCTTACTAAAACTTCTATCATAGATTGTGAACTATTAGCTTATGCTCTAGATCCTATTATGTATGATGCAATTCATCATGAATAAATAATGGTAAAAAATTACTTTAATTCTATTTCTTCCTCCATATTGTTTCATCCACCGTTGTTTCCTTAGATAAATTAGATTTTAAAAAATTGATAAAAGTTAATATAATTATTTATTTAAAAAAAATTGAATTTAAGATTTAATATTGTAAGACATGCGAGCAAGAAAGAAAAAGAACGCTTGTGTGAGGAAAGAGGATACGCGCTTGTGGAAGAAAGATCTTTGCTTAAAGAAGAGGTTGAATTTTCAAAACTAACCAATAACGCGTTAATGTTTTTTTTAGAAAAAACGGAAAGGTTTGCATGTAACCTAGTGATGCACTAGAATACCAATCTAATCTTATCTTCCGACGTCGGATATTTATAAAAACTGTGTAATTTATGGAGTTTTAAAAGAAAAATCTTTGTTTGGACCTTATTTGTTTAAACCTTTTTGATAAAGTGAAAGAAAAAATTTTAGAAATTTGTGACAATGTTTAAACACTATAATTACATTTAATCATAAATTGTGGATCATATTTGTGATATCGTATGTAATGGTGAACTAATTCGTCGTTCAAATCACATCGAAAGTAACACATAGTACACGACAATTGATTTTGTGGTTCTTGTCTTTCCATGATAATGTATAAAATTGATATTATTTTACCATCTACAAAAATTGAAAATTACACATTCATATATTACTCACAAATATGTTTAATTATTTAACACATTAAACTTATAAACATATTAAACGTACAAATATTGCGTTTATTATTTATTTGGTCGAATATGCCGATAGTTTGTTTCACGCAATAATGATTATTATTGTTTGTTGGACGTTGTCCGTCGCAGCAACTCTGCGCGCGCATCAATCTTTCTCTCTTGCTCCTTCCACTACAGTATGGACATGTTAGAACGAGCAACTTAACTCTAACCGACGCGGCAGAAAGAAATGTGCTGATCTCTTTTTCTGTGTAGTCCTGATGTGCAATTTTTATATAATTCGTGTAATATATTTAGTTTATTTAATATGAAAAAGAAAGTGTACTGTGTAATCGGAGAACGTTGTAAACGCATTACGTTTTCATCTAAGAACTCTATCTCCGACGTTAAAATTGTACGTGATGCTTTGATAGAAGCCTGCAATAAAGATGTAGTGTTACGATAAATCATTGGAGCAGAAACAAAGAAATTATATTACAAAAAATCGATGCCGATCGAAATAATAAATTATGTGATATTGAAGAAGATGAAATTGAGGACAAAAGTGAGGTTAACGTACTTTTGTTTGAAAAAAACCATCAAGTCTCGTAATCGAATCATCACCATCTTTTTTTTTGTTAACGATGGGGAAATCCTTTATGGATACCCGAGAGGTCCGGGGGAACCCCTCGGGTTATGTGGGACTCTCCGGAAGGAAACCTCCCCGGCCTACCCACTAAAACCCCACCGGGTTAACCATCTAGGCCCTTAGTGAGAGGGGGAGAGGAATCACCTTAAGGCATGCTTCTCTCCCCCTCTCGGGCTGGCCTATTTGGGCCCCTTCTCGTGATTTGGGGGGGGGAGCCGTAACCAGCGGCTCCCCCCCCACTTCCCTGGGGGGGATTAGCGCGACCGAGAGCCCCCGCTCTCGGCCGGCCGATATTTCTCCCCCCCAGGTGTTAGGAGGGGGGAACTGCCCCCCGATGTTGTGGGGGGCTAAGAGGGGGTGGGAAAGCCCCAGTCACCCCTTTTTCTTCTTCTTCTTCCTGGGGTGGAGGTCTACCGGGGAGGGAGGACCCTCCCCCCTCCGCCCCCTTTAAGAAGAACTTATTGGCCTCGAGGCGGATATCGGGGGGCGCCTTGACGGCACTTGCCCCCGACACCCGCGCCGAGGCCATATTGGGACGTCGATACTGGGGGGGAATCGCCGTCACGTGGCAGCGGAGCTCCCAACCTGGGTGCTCCGCTGCCAATCTTGTGACGGCGCCCCTCATCAGATCGACGCTGTCAGGCCCTTGGGGGAGGACCCCAGCGACGCGGGGGTCTCCGCGTTTAACCTCTTGCAGAACCATCCCCCACAGCTCACTGTGGTGCGGGAGGATGGTTCTGTGCTCTATGGCCGATATGACGTCGTCCCAGGACCTAACGTCCCTATACGAGGGGCGGTGGAGGAGAGCAAAGGAGACGGGTCTCCCCCCGTCCCCCCACCCTCCCAGACGATGGTTCCGGGAGTGCCAGAGCCGCCTCCGTCTTGAGGGGGGAATGACCCCCCTCTTTTTTCTCCACCTTGGGGGGAACCTTAGTTCCCCCCTTGGGTTGGCCTTTCTTGGCCACCTTGGTGGCCGGGGGACGACGTCTTGGACGTCGTCCCCCGGCCACCAAGGTGGCCAAGAAAGGCCAACCCAAGGGGGGAACTAAGGTTCCCCCCAAGGTGGAGAAAAAAGAGGGGGGTCATTCCCCCCTCAAGACGGAGGCGGCTCTGGCACTCCCGGAACCATCGTCTGGGAGGGTGGGGGGACGGGGGGAGACCCGTCTCCTTTGCTCTCCTCCACCGCCCCTCGTATAGGGACGTTAGGTCCTGGGACGACGTCATATCGGCCATAGAGCACAGAACCATCCTCCCGCACCACAGTGAGCTGTGGGGGATGGTTCTGCAAGAGGTTAAACGCGGAGACCCCCGCGTCGCTGGGGTCCTCCCCCAAGGGCCTGACAGCGTCGATCTGATGAGGGGCGCCGTCACAAGATTGGCAGCGGAGCACCCAGGTTGGGAGCTCCGCTGCCACGTGACGGCGATTCCCCCCCAGTATCGACGTCCCAATATGGCCTCGGCGCGGGTGTCGGGGGCAAGTGCCGTCAAGGCGCCCCCCGATATCCGCCTCGAGGCCAATAAGTTCTTCTTAAAGGGGGCGGAGGGGGGAGGGTCCTCCCTCCCCGGTAGACCTCCACCCCAGGAAGAAGAAGAAGAAAAAGGGGTGACTGGGGCTTTCCCACCCCCTCTTAGCCCCCCACAACATCGGGGGGCAGTTCCCCCCTCCTAACACCTGGGGGGGAGAAATATCGGCCGGCCGAGAGCGGGGGCTCTCGGTCGCGCTAATCCCCCCCAGGGAAGTGGGGGGGAGCCGCTGGTTATGGCTCCCCCCCCCAAATCACGAGAAGGGGCCCAAATAGGCCAGCCCGAGAGGGGGAGAGAAGCATGCCTTAAGGTGATTCCTCTCCCCCTCTCACTAAGGGCCTAGATGGTTAACCCGGTGGGGTTTTAGTGGGTAGGCCGGGGAGGTTTCCTTCCCGGAGAGTCCCACATAACCCGAGGGGTTCCCCCGGACCTCTCGGGTATCCATAAAGGATTTCCCCATCGTTAAAAAAAAAAAAGATGGTGATGATTCGATTACGAGACTTGATGGTTTTTCAAACAAAAGTACGTTAACTCACTTTTGTCCTCAATTTCATCTTCTTCAATATCACATAATTTATTATTTCGATCGGCATCGATTTTTTGTAATATAATTTCTTTGTTATTAATGATTGATCGTAACACTACATCTTTTTTTATTGCAGGCTTCTATCAAAGCATCACGTACAATTTTAACGTCGGAGATAGAGTTCTTAGATGAAAACGTAATGCGTTTACAACGTTCTCCGATTACACAGTACACTTTCTTTTTCATATTAAATAAACTAAATATATTACACGAATTATATAAAAATTGCACATCAGGACTACACAGAAAAAGAGATCAGCACATTTCTTTCTGCCGCGTCGGTTAGAGTTAAGTTGCTCGTTCTAACATGTCCATACTGTAGTGGAAGGAGCAAGAGAGAAAGATTGATGCGCGCGCAGAGTTGCTGCGACGGACAACGTCCAACAAACAATAATAATCATTATTGCGTGAAACAAACTATCGGCATATTCGACCAAATAAATAATAAACGCAATATTTGTACGTTTAATATGTTTATAAGTTTAATGTGTTAAATAATTAAACATATTTGTGAGTAATATATGAATGTGTAATTTTCAATTTTTGTAGATGGTAAAATAATATCAATTTTATACATTATCATGGAAAGACAAGAACCACAAAATCAATTGTCGTGTACTATGTGTTACTTTCGATGTGATTTGAACGACGAATTAGTTCACCATTACATACGATATCACAAATATGATCCACAATTTATGATTAAATGTAATTATCATGGATGTGGGGCTACATATCGAAAATGGAAATTATTTAAACAACATGTACAACGACAACAACATTCAAATACACAAATATTCGACCAAGATGATCAAAATCTGTTAGAAGAAAGAGATCTACAAAATGATATTCAAATAAACCAAGAAAACGATAATGAACATTATGATAACGATCAATATAATAATGAAGGTAAAATACATTTATGTATATATGTGACTAGTCCTCAGAAAAATGCGAAAAATGCCCTTCAAAATAAAAATAATATAACTTAATGTTCGCGATCGACTGAGATTGATCACGAGCAGCGAGAGAGAAGGCTTGATCGATCGGCTGAGATTGATCACGAACAGTTAGAGAGAAGGCTGGATTCGCTCAGAGAGAGTGCGAGCGAAAGAGCGAGAGGAAGAAGAGAGTGCGGAGGAACGTTCGTTTGCCCTATGTGAGCACTGGTCGAAGAGATAGAGGGAGGATAGAGTGATGAGCATGTGAGGGAGCGAGAGTGCAAATGAAACGTGAGCGAGGAGCGTGAGATCTGAACGTCGGAAAAGAATTGCACAGGTTGAGATTTACGACAATGACAATCTCGATTTATTAAAACGTCTCAATGTCCACTCTTATAAAACTTTCGTTCATTCCACGCGACTTGATGCGTACTCGCGATCGCTACGCGCATCTAACGGGAAGTGGCCGTCGCGGCAAACGACAGCGCGGAGCCACTCTGGGTAATTCGGAGCTAATTTAGCTGCTTTCTTAATTAGCCGCGGTCATCTGGCGTAGTTGATGAGATAGGTACGAGATAGTTTTAACACTGTGCGCACTCACGACTAATGTTCACACTCGGTTCTAGGATCGGTTTAACAGCGCGTCTCGGAGACGAACACGTCTCGATCGTGTGCTCTCTCGTAGCGTTCTAACGTCGTCAGTAATTGGAGCGCCGATCGGGTACCGAAACTTTCCTACACGAAAAAGGGGGAATCGCTATGCTTGGAATGTCCTGCCGGGAGCAGCCTTGAAGCGATGTGCGAAAACAAGCTTTACCGCGAAAATAGTAAACATGAAACGTAGAGTACATTTCGAAGAGAAAGGAATGCGACCGAGAATATTCCAAAAATGATTAGAAAGCACATGAATAATGACAGCGCAAATTACAATAAATAAACCTTATCAATGAATATGAATCGAGTGATTCTAAACTAAATTTCATCTACGTCTAAACCGAAACACTTAATATATTTGACATTTTTTTCTACATAATATGTAGTACAGAAGTGCCTTACCTCAACTGTCTACGTGGTCCCCAACTTTTCTTAATTTTAATTATAATTATATGGTAATGAAAAAAATGAATTATGAGGGAATGATGATTTAAGTGAAGTAATGAGTTTTTTTCATATCATTGCTATATTTACGTTACTATCGTGAAATTAAAAAGTAAATTATGAATTTTTTTTTCAAAATATAAATTTATTTTTTGAAAATTTTTTGTTTTTTAACACTTTGACAAATATTTTTCTTAAATTACTGAGATCTGTAATATTTTATTTGTTATTGTTATTTTATAACGACTTTTATTTTATTTTAATTTATCTATTAGTTTAATAAACTAATTGAATTGTTAAAGAAAAACTTATCACATTAACATAAATTTTTTTAATGATAAAAATGAGGGAATGATAGTGAGGGAATGATAAAATCAAACATAACCAACAAAAAGTGATCGTATATAACTTCACTTTAATTTAGACGATGAGGCAAGTTTTTTTACCTCCTGAAACATGTAAGATACCATATAAATTATTACATAATAAAATAATTACCTTGTTAAATTTTACAGTGAGGGAATGATGCATAAAAATGTAATGTTTAAATAATTAGCAGAAAATTATTGCGCTTCTACAAATCTGTTCGTGCCGAGCAACAATGATGTTATGGTTACATTGGCAGTATTGCCAACTATTAAAAATTCATAAGCGCGGCAACGTATCACTAAATTTAAAAGTACAACACAAGTGTTTATAAAATGTGAGGGAATGATATTTTTTTTTGGGACCGAAATAGACAATGAATTATCAAATGATTTTCGTCTGTGTACTTAATAAAAGGCATATTTACTATAAAATACAGTATTTTTAAAGTAATTAATGTAATTAACATGAACGTTTTCATAAAACAAGATGAATTAATTACGTTATATCATCGAAATATTGAGTTTGGGACATGATGAGGGAATGATATTTAGGGTATTTGATCAACTGCCATGTTTTATTTTGAAACAAGAACACTAAAATTATGTATGGTACAAGTAACTATACTGGTATAGTTTCCATAAAAAAATATTAATCTAAAGACATAATATTAATAACGGGTAAAATTGAGTAGGGACACGAATTTCGCATTTTTCTGAGAACTAGTCATGTATATTTATGTATATGAGAACAATTATTTAAATGTAATACACTATTAAATATTTTAACAATATTATTAAATTAAAATTGAGAATATTATGATTAAATGTAAATTATCATGGATGCGGTACTACATATTCTGTGGTGCTGGAGAGTATTATTGCATTCAATATTTAACTAAAAACTTAAACTAAAAGACTTTTAATGTATTTTGAAATAATTGTAACACAAGGACTACTATTTATTTTAATATTATTTTAGTATTCTTATATCTATTTATTTTAGTACTTTTTGTAACTGATTATTTTTTTACATAAAATTTTGAATGTGCTGATGAAGACGGTGAACCAATGCAAACACCAGATTTAAGTTTACTTCAATAGCATGCAGTACAATTTATTATTAACGTATCAAGAGACACGGTAGTGTCTTGTGCTAAGTCCGCGCAAGCACAAGACAGACACTACCGTGTCTTATTACGCGAGTCGGTCAGTTGAGAGCACTCAATATTTCTGGTTTTCATATATCCGCTCAATGGATCGACTTCTAAGTAGTCTCAATCGATAGAGCGGGGTCGAATTATACAATAAAAGTGTTTTTATTTTTGGGCTACATGCTCTATAAATCGAGTTATTACGATGCAAAGTTAAAATGTGAAAAATATCATGTAAGAAACGTCGTCGTCGACCGCTCAGATTCTCCGTTTGAGGCATTCGACGTAAGATCGCGCTAGCGATGCTCTGGAAGTGTGATCGATCGTATAGTGTAATCGATAATCGATTGATATAGTAAGTGACGTCGATAAACGAAAGTTAGGTTACTAGCGACAACGAGAGTGAAAAGTAAAGTGAAAAATAGATAGTGAAAAATAGAATAATTTCTATATTATGACAAGGTGCAATAGTGAAAATTAATCTGCATCATGTTCTTTACAAATTATTGGATATGTTAGAGATGAGAAAAAAGTAAGTCTTGAATTTGTGCAAAATTTAGTAAGTGACCGCGATAAACGAAAGTTAAGTTATTAGCCGTGACGATAGTGAAAAATAGCGACTTAAGAAATGAGGTAAGCAAAGAACTATTCAATTTTATAGTTTATTATTGTATTTTATTATTTTAATATCTTCTTTTATGTACAGGATAAAAATGGTTTCTTTTATATACAAGAAAATAGTTGTATGGCAAGAAATAATGCAGTAAGTAATGTTGATTGCTTACTGCATACTATCTTGTCTCACAACATTTTCATCCTGTATGATATTACATTTCATTTCGTTTAATAATAGTACTTTGTATTATAATTATGTGCACTTTGGTTTGGAATCACTGAAAGAAGATAACACAGATAAGATTCAAGATGGTGTATCATCCTAAAAAACCAAACTTGCATTTGTAATGGGCTATCTTTGAGAAAGATCAGGATAACTTTGAGAAAGCTGCCACCATAGTTATATATATATAAAATGTGCAATTTGATAATTCGAACAATAACATATATTTTTTTTAAAACAACTATGAGTATAGGTTACACTAAGTATTCCTCTCACAATTCTGTGCATAACAGTATTGCGGTAAGGTAATCGAAAAGTGAATATTTAACGAGATATTTTATAGTTTATGTAAAATCGAGAAATTATTTCAACCCTTATAACTCGGATTATATTTAACGAAAAAACATTTATTTGTAGTGTTTTGGAAAGGTATTTAGATAAGCTACAAGAATATAGAATTAAAAATAGAGGGATGCCACTTAAAAAATGCGAGAGAACAATTCATGTGACTTTCAAATAATTCTTCAAGTATTAAACGTTTGACACCACGCTTATGTCCCGCTCGAAAACAAACTAATAACAGAACCATTTTCTCGTATCCATGTATACATTCGCGAGGAAATGGTGTCCATAGATTATAATGGCTACCCTGTATACATGAAAATGGTTGTGTAGCAAGAAACAATGCAGTAAGTAATGTTGATTGCTTACTGCATTCTATCTTGTCTCTCAGCATCTTCATCCTGTATTGGCATTTCATTTCGTTTAATAATAATACTTTGTATTATAATTATGTACTTTGGTATGGAATCACTCAAAAAGATAATACAGATAAAATTCAAGATGGTGTAATCCTAAAGAACTCTACTTGCATTTATAATGGGCTATCTTTGATTAAGTTCAGGATAACTTTGAGAAAGCTTACACCACATATATATATATTAGAGAATATTGATAACATACCACATATGATATATACATAATAACAAGAAACAATGCGGTAAGTAATGTTGATTGTTTACTGCATTTTATCTTGTCTCTCAGCATTTTTACCCTTTATGCATTATATTTCATTTTGATTTTAAAATATTTAATAATAGTATTTTATATTATTAAAATTGTGCTATATGATAAGAATGATTTTTATTTTTTGTAGTTTGGAATTGCTGAAAGGAAATAATACAGAAAAGATTCGAGATGTATATTCGAGATGGTGTATCATCTTATAAATACTACATAGGATATGAAAATGGTTGTGTAGCAAGAAACAATGCGATAAGTAATGATGATTGCTTACTGCATTCTATCTTGTCTCTCAGCATCTTCATCCCTTATGCATTACATTTTATTTTAAAATATTTAATAACAGTATTTTATAATTCAAAAAGTATAATTAAAATTGTGAGGTAAGCAAAGAAGTATTCAATTTTATAATTTATTATTTTATTATTTTAATATCTTCTTTTATTTACAGGACATAAAAATGGTTTATTTTATATACAAGATATAAATAGTTGTGTAGCAAGAAATAATGCAGTAAGTAATGTTGATTGCTTACTGCATGCTATCTTGTCTTTCAGCATTTTCATCCTGTATTACATTTCATTTTGTTTAATAATAGTACTTTATGTTATAGTTATGTGTACTATTTGGTTTGGAATCGCTGAAAGAAGATGACACAGAAAAGATTCGAGATGTTGTATCATCCTAAAAAACCAAACTTGCATTTGCAATGGAACATCTTTGAGAAAGATGATACACCATCTCGAATATTTTCTGTGTTATCTTCTTTCAGCGATTCCAAACCAAATAGTACACATAATTATAACATAAAGTACAATTATTAAAGGAAATGAAATGTAATACATACATGAAAATGCTGAGAGACAAGATAGAATGCAGTAAGCAATCAACATTACTTACCGCATTGTTTTTTGCTACACAACTATTTTCATATCTTGTATATAAAATAAACCATTTTTATGTCCTGTAAATAAAAGAAGATATTAAAATAATAAAATAATAAACTATAAAATTGAATACTTCTTTGCTTACCTCACAATTTTAATTATACTTTTTGAATTATAAAATACTATTATTAAATATTTTAAAATGAATCGTAATGCATACGGGATGAAGATACTGAGAGACCAGATAGAATGCAGTAAGCAATCAACATTACTTATCGCATTGTTTCTTGCTACGCAACCATTTTCATATCTTATATAGTATTTATAGGATGATATACCATCTCGAATATACATCTCAAATCTTTTCTGTATTATTTCCTTTCAGCAATTACAAACTACAAAAAATAAAAATCATTCTTATCATATAGCACAATTTTAATAATATAAAATACTATTATTAAATATTTTAAAATCAAAATGAAATATAATGCATACAGGGTGAAATGCTGAGAGACAAGATAGAATGCAGGAAACAATCAACATTACTTTCCGCATTATTTCTTTTTTTAAATAGTTTTTAGAGTTAATAATACTATACTATTTTGCAAAGATACTTTTGACGCGGACTTAGCACCTTTTTACCTTTTTTTAAAAAGGTAATTTTTTTAGAGATATCACTCTTTTTTGTAAATGACATTACTCTTCTTGAGCTTTTCCGTTTTATCAAGTTAAGTTATTAGCGGCGACGATAGTGCTGAAAATAGTGACTTAGAAATGAGGTAAGCAAAGAAGTATTCAATTTTATAGTTTATTATTTTATATCTTCTTTTATGTACAGGATATAAAATGGTTTCTTTTATATGCACGATATGAAAATAGTTGCATAGCAAGAAATAATGTGGTAAGTAATGTTGATTGCTTGCTGCAGCCTATCTTGTCTCTCAGCATTATCATCCTGTATGTATTATATTTCATTTCGTTTAATAATAGTACTTTATGTTATAGTTATGTGCACTATTTGGTTTGGAATCGCTGAAAGAAGATAACATAGAAAAGATTCGAGATGGTGTATCATCCTAAAAAGCCAAACTTGTATTTGCAATGGGCCATCTTTGAAAAAGATCAGGATAACTTTGAGAAAGCTGCCACTATATATATATATTAGAGAATATTGATAACGTACTACCACATATGATATATACATAATAACAAGAAATAATGCGGAAAGTAATGTTGATTGTTTCCTGCATTCTATCTTGTCTCTCAGCATTTTCACCCTGTATGCATTATATTTCATTTTGATTTTAAAATATTTAATAATAGTATTTTATATTATTAAAATTGTGCTATATGATAAGAATGATTTTTATTTTTTGTAGTTTGTAATTGCTGAAAGGAAATAATACAGAAAAGATTTGAGATGTATATTCGAGATGGTATATCATCCTATAAATACTATATAAGATATGAAAATGGTTGCGTAGCAAGAAACAATGCGATAAGTAATGTTGATTGCTTACTGCATTCTATCTTGTCTCTCAGTATCTTCATCCCGTATGCATTACGATTCATTTTAAAATATTTAATAATAGTATTTTATAATTCAAAAAGTATAATTAAAATTGTGAGGTAAGCAAAGAAGTATTCAATTTTATAGTTTATTATTTTATTATTTTAATATCTTCTTTTATTTACAGGACATAAAAATGGTTTATTTTATATACAAGATATGAAAATAGTTGTGTAGCAAAAAACAATGCGGTAAGTAATGTTGATTGCTTACTGCATTCTATCTTGTCTCTCAGCATTTTCATGTATGTATTACATTTCATTTCCTTTAATAATTGTACTTTATGTTATAATTATGTGTACTATTTGGTTTGGAATCGCTGAAAGAAGATAACACAGAAAATATTCGAGATGGTGTATCATCTTTCTCAAAGATGTTCCATTGCAAATGCAAGTTTGGTTTTTTAGGATGATACAACATCTCGAATCTTTTCTGTGTCATCTTCTTTCAGCGATTCCAAACCAAATAGTACACATAACTATAACATAAAGTACTATTATTAAACAAAATGAAATGTAATACAGGATGAAAATGCTGAAAGACAAGATAGCATGCAGTAAGCAATCAACATTACTTACTGCATTATTTCTTGCTACACAACTATTTATATCTTGTATATAAAATAAACCATTTTTATGTCCTGTAAATAAAAGAAGATATTAAAATAATAAAATAATAAATTATAAAATTGAATACTTCTTTGCTTACCTCACAATTTTAATTATACTTTTTGAATTATAAAATACTGTTATTAAATATTTTAAAATAAAATGTAATGCATAAGGGATGAAGATGCTGAGAGACAAGATAGAATGCAGTAAGCAATCATCATTACTTATCGCATTGTTTCTTGCTACACAACCATTTTCATATCCTATGTAGTATTTATAAGATGATACACCATCTCGAATATACATCTCGAATCTTTTCTGTATTATTTCCTTTCAGCAATTCCAAACTACAAAAAATAAAAATCATTCTTATCATATAGCACAATTTTAATAATATAAAATACTATTATTAAATATTTTAAAATCAAAATGAAATATAATGCATAAAGGGTAAAAATGCTGAGAGACAAGATAAAATGCAGTAAACAATCAACATTACTTACCGCATTGTTTCTTGTTATTATGTATATATCATATGTGGTATGTTATCAATATTCTCTAATATATATATATATGGTGGCAGCTTTCTCAAAGTTATCCTGATCTTTCTCAAAGATAGCCCATTACAAATGCAAGTTTGGTTTTTTAGGATGATACACCATCTTGAATCTTATCTGTGTTATCTTCTTTCAGTGATTCCAAACCAAAGTGCACATAATTATAATACAAAGTATTATTATTAAACGAAATGAAATATAATACAGGATGAAAATGTTGTGAGACAAGATAGTATGCAGTAAGCAATCAACATTACTTACTGCATTATTTCTTGCCATACAACTATTTTCTTGTATACAGGGTGAGCCATTTTAATCTATGGACCCCAATTCCTCCGAATGTATGCATGGTACGAGAAAATGGTTCAGATAAAAGTTTTGTGACTTCGAGGGGGACATAAGATGGTGTCATTGGTTTGACCTTGAAGAATTATTTGAAAGTCACATGAAAGTCACCTCAATTTTTTTAAGTGGCATCCCCTATTTTTTATTGCATATTCTTGTAGCTTATCTCAAGACCTTTCCAAAACACTATAAATAAATGTTTTTTCGTTAAATATTTTCCGAGTTATAAGGCTTGAAATAATTTCTTAATTTTACATAAACTATAAAATATCTCGTAAAATATTCACTTTTCGATGACCTTACCTCAATACTTTTATGCACAGAATAATGAGAGGAATCAATTGGTGTAAAGAAAACACATAGTTGTTTTTAAAAAAATATATGTAATTGTTAATTACAAATTGCACATTTTTTCTTAAAAACAACTATGTGTTTTCTTTACACCAATTGATCTCTCATTATTCTGTGCATAAAAGTATTGAGGTAAGATCATCGAAAAGTGAATATTTTACGAGATATTTTATAGTTTATGTAAAATTAAGAAATTATTTCAAGCCTTATAACTCGGAAAATATTTAACGAAAAAACATTTATTTATAGTGTTTTGGAAAGGTCTTGAGATAAGCTACAAGAATATGCAATAAAAAATAGGGGATGCCATTTAAAAAAATTGAGGTGACTTTCATGTGACTTTCAAATAATTCTTCAAGGTCAAACCAATGACACCATCTTATGTCCCCCTCGAAGTCACAAAACTTTTATCTGAACCATTTTCTCGTACCATGCATACATTCGGAGGAATTGGGGTCCATAGATTAAAATGGCTCACCCTGTATAAAAGAAACCATTTTTATCCTGTACATAAAAGAAGATATTAAAATAATAAAATACAATAATAAACTATAAAATTGAATAGTTCTTTGCTTACCTCATTTCTTAAGTCGCTATTTTTCATTATCGTCACGGCTAATAACTTAACTTTCGTTTATCGCGGTCACTTACTAAATTTTGCACAAATTCAAGATTTACTTTTTTCTCATCTCTAACATATCCAATAATTTGTAAAGAACATGATGCAAATGAACAAATTATACAAAATTATGAGGAACATAGTGAAAATTATAAAGATAGATGCTAAGATGGACGAAAGATGATATACAAAATAAATATAAATATGAAATATAAACCATAAAACCTCATAAACGCGTTTCAGCTACACAGAGCCCTCTTCAGTAATGTAATTGTCGCAGGTATGTCAAAAATTGTAGTCAAAAACCATTTCAAGTAAGGATGAAACCGCATTCACATAGCTAAGGGAATGCCGCAGTCAAATTTCTTAAAAGGATGTCGAATACTCCAACGGGTTGAATATGTCCGTGAAGTGATGACCGTTAAAAAAGTCGAAAGTACTGATGAAAAGGACCAAAAGGAACAATATATTTTTAATGAGATTCTCACGGAGTTAATATTAAGTAAGATTGTGAAAAAAAATTTTTTTTATAATAAAATATATAAATATATGTGTGAAAGAATACCTGTAAGATTCCACATAGTTCTTGGTAAAAACGATATAAAATAATGTCTGTGTCGATGTCAAGATTAAAACGGAATGAGAAACGATTTTCAAAATAAGGTCATCACTTCGTCGGATAACAATTCTTAACGTGTTTTTAGGTGGGAAGGCAATATCTAATTATTAACATGTACATGTCATGGTATCATCACGTGATTTTGTTGTTATTATTACATATTTTCTATTGTTAGGCAAGCCCGGATATAATATCTAAATAAGCTTCATTTAGGTGTTCAGAATCTTTTTGGAGATTAATGCTCATTTTTTGTGACTTAATATGGATCATTTCTGAAATTAATCGTTTTTGATAATTAGACTCCGTATCCAATATCACCACATTATCCCAATCAAACGAATGGTTATATTTAAGAATGTGTTCAGAAATGACTGAATGTTTAGAGGGATCTAATTTAATGTTAGATTTATGCTCCTTTATTCTGGTACCTAATTGTCTCTTTGTCTGTCCGACATAAGATGCTTCACAATCTTTGCATTGGATTTTATAAACCACGTTATTCTTTTTAAACTTCTCGATTCTGTCTTTTGGAACTTTGATAATGTTGTTCATTTTGTTTATGCATCTCAGACTTACATTTACGTCTGATCTTTTTAGATAATTGGATATTTTATTAGTGACATTTTTTATATATGGTAAAACGATGTAAGGTCTTTGATTATTGGTGCAAATCTCATTATTTTGGACATTTTCTTTGTTATTAAAATTAAAAATGTGCTTATGAATCCTCTTATGCAGACAGTCAAAAATCAATTTCAAAGGATAACCATTGACAATTAACAGATTGATACAAAAATGGATATTTTTTTGATGGAATTTGGGATGTGAGAGAAAAATTGTCTTGTCTATTAAATTATATATCGTGCCGATTTTTTGTGTAAAAGGATGTTCAGACAGGAAGGATAAAAAACGTCCGGAAAAAGTCTTTTTGTGAAACCAATCTAGGAATATCTTATTCTCATGGAGGATTAAATTAAGGTCAAGGAAACTTATTACATTATTATTGCAAGGTTCAATGGTAAATCTCAATCTTTGGTGGTAATTATTGAATTTATCAAGTATATCTCCAACTTTTTCTTTTGGAGCGGACATAATAATGTCATCAACATACCTGAAATAAAATTTAATTTGGAAGTCGAAAGAGTTAAGGACGGATTGTTCTAGATCACTCATGACCATGTCGGCTAATATGGGGGAAAGGGGAGAGCCCATAGGTGTGCCAAAACATTGTTTGTAGAACTTACCATTGAACAAGAAATATGTAGAATTCATAATGAATTTAATGATGTTTAAGAATTCATCTTTAGGAATTTTTATGGAAGGTTCAATAAATATCCACCTTTTTTCCAAGCTATCAATAGCCAATTCTAGGGGAATGTTAGTAAAGAGGGATACGGCGTCCAATGAGAAAACTGTATCCGAGCTTGCTAATTCGAGACCTGAAAGTCTGTTATACAATTCTTTGCTGTTAAGTACACTACTATTTGTCTTAGGGATGTTCGTGGTGATAATGTTCTGTAGATATGCACCTATGTTGTGCAGCGCTGTGTTTACAGAAGAAACAATAAGTCTGAAACTTAATTTTTCTTTATGGATTTTTGGAAGTCCATAAGCTCTTGGGAGAAGAGAATCGCTTGATCTAAGTTTAAAAAGTTCTGATTTTTTTATGTATTCTTTGTCAAACCATTTTTTTATTATATTATTCAAAGTTCTTTCAATGTTGACAATAGGATTCTTAATTACAGGAACGTAGGTATCTTTGTCATTTAAAATCTTTTCAATTTCTGATATATAAAATTTATTGTCAAGTGCTACTGTGACATTGCCTTTGTCTGCACGAGTAAAAATAATTTCCGGATGTTTTTAGAAAATTGTTTTTTAATGTAGAAGTGTATAAAGTTTCAATGTTTGTTTCTGTTTTATTCCTTGAGTTTTTATTATTATTATTGAAATCGTGCAATAAGGGTATCGTTGAATTTCTAATGGAATTCAATTTTAAAGCTGTATTGGTGTTATAACTATTTTCGTAATCTTTAATGGGCATGTACTGCACTTTTTTTGTTAAACTTAGTGGGTAAACAAAAATTGTGTCCCATTTGTAGCAGTCTCGAAACTTTGTCAGGAATATTATAATCAGTCAAATTGTAAAACCATTTATTATTGGTTATCTCTAACGGATTAGATGTTAATTGATCGAAATGACGGGGATCGATAGTGATTGAAAATTTATTGTTATTTGTATGCTTGTCTACGTGGCTGTAAATCTTTTCTAATTTACCCTTATTGTCAACTATACATGAGTAATTTAGAGGTTTGATCTTATTCAAATTATACTCACTTTTTTTCTTTGATAACCAAGCAAGTTTCTTCTCGTGTTTTTTATCTAATCTATTCATGCAATTTTTAAATGGAGTGAAAAAATGTTTGATGATGACTTGTACATGTTCGTGTGGAATAGCATTAGATAACGCAAATGAATTTTTAATCAAATATTTTTGTGAAACTCGGATATTCGCATATAAGTCATTGATTTCGATATTTAAGATGGCTCTTTTATATCTATATCTCAATCTTAAAAGTTTGTTATTGTTCTTAATTCGGTTAAAACATAAATTGACGTTATCGATGTTATTTATGTGCGAAGGATATATGTTATAACTTTTGCATTTCCTTAAAAAGTTCAATTTACATTTTAGATTAATTAGAGTATAATTTGTATTGATCCAATTTTTGAAGATTTTTAAGGTCTTATAATTGAAATGGTGTTTAACAGATTCAAAATCTGTTAGAACATCTGGTAGAACATCGTAGTAATGAAAAAATCGCATAGCATTCGGCTGGCGCATAATTACAATTAAGGTAAAAATATGGAATCAAATCCAAAGGCTCAAAATCATATAGATTAGATCAAAATCATATAAATAAATTCACAAAGAAAGCCTTATTTTGAGCCAAAAAATTTATATATATATATGAACAAATTATACAAAATTATGAGGAACATAGTGAAAATTATAAAGATAGATGCTAAGATGGACGAAAGATGATATACAAAATAAATATAAATATGAAATATAAACCATAAAACCTCATAAACGCGTTTCAGCTACACAGAGCCCTCTTCAGTAATGTAAGTGTCGCAGGTATGTCAAAAATTGTAGTCAAAAACCATTTCAAGTAAGGATGAAACCGCATTCACATAGCTAAGGGAAATTAGATCCCTCTAAACATTCAGTCATTTCTGAACACATTCTTAAATATAACCATTCGTTTGATTGGGATAATGTGGTGATATTGGATACGGAGTCTAATTATCAAAAACGATTAATTTCAGAAATGATCCATATTAAGTCACAAAAAATGAGCATTAATCTCCAAAAAGATTCTGAACACCTAAATGAAGCTTATTTAGATATTATATCCGGGCTTGCCTAACAATAGAAAATATGTAATAATAACAACAAAATCACGTGATGATACCATGACATGTACATGTTAATAATTAGATATTGCCTTCCCACCTAAAAACACGTTAAGAATTGTTATCCGACGAAGTGATGACCTTATTTTGAAAATCGTTTCTCATTCCGTTTTAATCTTGACATCGACACAGACATTATTTTATATCGTTTTTACCAAGAACTATGTGGAATCTTACAGGTATTCTTTCACACATATATTTATATATTTTATTATAAAAAAAATTTTTTTTCACAATCTTACTTAATATTAACTCCGTGAGAATCTCATTAAAAATATATTGTTCCTTTTGGTCCTTTTCATCAGTACTTTCGACTTTTTTAACGGTCATCACTTCACGGACATATTCAACCCGTTGGAGTATTCGACATCCTTTTAAGAAATTTGACTGCGGCATTCCCTTAGCTATGTGAATGCGGTTTCATCCTTACTTGAAATGGTTTTTGACTACAATTTTTGACATACCTGCGACAATTACATTACTGAAGAGGGCTCTGTGTAGCTGAAACGCGTTTATGAGGTTTTATGGTTTATATTTCATATTTATATTTATTTTGTATATCATCTTTCGTCCATCTTAGCATCTATCTTTATAATTTTCACTATGTTCCTCATAATTTTGTATAATTTGTTCATATATATATATAAATTTTTTGGCTCAAAATAAGGCTTTCTTTGTGAATTTATTTATATGATTTTGATCTAATGAGCCTTTGGATTTGATTCCATATTTTTACCTTAATTTCTTTTTAATTTTTATTTTTACTTAGCACAATTTTGTTGATATCATTATTTTTATAGAATGTATAATTAAATAACTTATAGTTTTTTTATGGTTTAAAATAAACCATTTTGTTTGGATTAAAATAACTTATGTGTGTAGATTAATATCACACTCTTTTGGAAATAGGTTTTTTAATAGTTTTTTAGAGTTAATAATACTATACTATTTTGCAAAGATACTTTTTGACGCGGACTTAGCACCTTTTTTTTACCTTTTTTTAAAAAGGTAATTTTTTTAGAGATATCACTCTTTTTTGTACATCAGTTCGATTTTTTGTGTATATATAATATACACATGTGTATATGTGTATTTATAATATACACATATAATTTTTCTACTTATACTTTATTCTATTTTTTATACTTATACTTTTTTCTATTGAATACACAATATTTATTCATATTTATTTATACTATTTATTATATTTTATTATAATTATTATCATATATTTGTGCATGGTGTAAGGAGATCCTTTTAAGAAGTAAAACTGTACTTTAGCTGGATGTGATTTACAAGGTCTAACGAAAATACGCTTGAATAACTTTATTTATTTATTTTTTTTAACATATTTTTATTGAGAACACGTATATTTTTATTGCGAACATTTATATTTGTACTTTTATAGTGTATAAAATAGAAAAAAGTATAAGTATAAGAAATAGAATAAAGTATAAGTAGAAAAAATACATGTTTATATTATATATACTTTACTCGAAATTTTATAACTAATCGGTCTGATAAGTGAAAAATTAGAGAATAAGTAATGAGTGAAAGAGAGAGAGTGAATGCGTGATAACGCGAGCAAACGAAAATTTGTGTAATTGCATGTGCAAATACAATAATAATGTCTCGTCGCCGCTAATAACCTAGCTTACTTTTATCAACGTCACTTACTGTCGATCGATTATCGACATCACTTACTGTCGATTATCGATCATACTACGTTATAGTAAACGTGTCCTAAAAACGACGTCCTGTATAACACATTTCTTCACCCCTCACCGCTGCTCCCCTTGCCAACACTTTAGCACATTTCTTCGTCCCTGACCGCGGCCCCCCTTGCCGACACTTTAACACATTTCTTCGCCCCTCACCGCAGCCCTTCTTGCCAACATTTCCAGAGCGTCACTAGCGCGATCTGATACAACGATCGAATGCCACAACAGTAAAATCTGAGCGGTCGACGACGACCAAGACGACGACGTTTCTTAAATGATATTTTTCACATTTGGATTTTGCGTCGTAATAGCTCGATTTATAGAGCATGTAACCCAAAAATAAAAACACTTTTATTATATAATTCGACCCCGCTCTATCGATTGAGACTACTTAGAAGTCGATCCGTTGAGCGGATATATGAAAACCAGAAATATTGAGTGCTCTCAACTGACCGACTCGCGTAATAAGACACGGTAGTGTCTTGTGCTTGCGCGGACTTAGCACAAGACACTACCGTGTCTCTTGACATGCAAACTTGTTGCGTTAATATAAAAATAAAAATATATTTTAATGAAGTTTGTCGTGTGATTATAAAAATGAAAAAAAAAAATTATTTTGGTGAAGCTTATGACGTAAATATAAAAATTAAAAAAACTATTTTGGTAAAAAGCTTGTTGCGTAAATCTAAAGATAAAAAAAAAACATTTTACTGGAACTTGTTGCGTAAATATAAAAATAAAAATAAAACATTTTTATGATATATCCGTATTGAATTATTACAGCAGTTTGTTCTAAGTAACAAAAATACATAAATCATGTTTTAAATGAATCAAATTAAACTTAATCAAATTTTAATTGATTTAGCAAAAATTTTCTTATTATTATTACATGTAATCATTTTGTGATCCCTTATAAAAATTTTTCACCGCTTTTACACCTCATATAGGTCGTTTTTAGCCCGCTTTTAGCCCGTTTTATCATTTTTATGTCCGCACTCTCAAGCACGCTTAGTCTATTGCGAAAGAGCATGACAAGTATACGCGAGTATGTGTATAAGTATTTTTTAGTGGATTGTCCGTTTTTAACACTCGTTTTTCAGTCAATGAGTGACAATACGTTAATACGTTCCTTTTTTACTCACAAAGATGAGGACGAAGTAAGTTGTCCGTTTTCAATACTCAATTTTCCGTTGATGAGTAACAACACGTTATTACGTTTCTTTTTTACTCACAAGAAAATATCCGCGGATTGTCTCTAAATTGAAGTACATTTATTCTACAAACTTAAAAATATGTCCACGAATTTTTATAATTTATATAAATTTATATAAATGTTTTAAACTACTATAAATAAATGAACAATTATAATGATTGATTATTTGATTATTTTATTTCAAAAGCTGCGTTCCAATATTCATTGCAAATATTGAAAATCTATAGTTTACGTCACATACACTATAGATTTTCAGTACTTGCAGTGAATATCGAAACGCAGCCAAAATGTGCTATGTGAGTATTTATGAGTGCTAAACGAGTATTTTTTGCTCGTAGCTAAATGTACGTTTTTACACCTCAAATTTACACACAGCACGTATTTACCACTCAAAAATACTCATAAGAATACGTTATTACCACTCGGATATACTCGTACGCAATCCGTTTTAACCACTCATTTTTACGGAAAATTGCCCCTTTGCGCCCTAAAAACGGATCATACTCATTGAATCAAATGTACGTTTTTACCACTCAAACTGACCGTTTTCGCCGGTCAAAAACGGGCCAAAAACGGTGAAAAATTTTTATAAGGGATATACTTGTTATATCATTGTGACATCCCTTATAAAAATTTTTCACCGCTTTTACACCTCATATAGGTCGTTTTTAGCCCGTTTTTAGCCCGTTTTATCATTTTTATGTCCGTTTCTTGCACTCTCAAGCACGCTTAGTCTATTGCGAAAGAGCATGACGAGTATACGTGAGTATGTGTATGAGTATTTTTTAGTGGATTGTCCGTTTTTAACACTCGTTTTTCAGTCGATGAGTGACAATACGTTAATACGTTCCTTTTTTACTCACAAAGATGAGGACGAAGTAGGTTGTCCGTTTTCAATACTCAATTTTCCGTTGATGAGTAACAACACGTTAGTACGTTTCTTTTTTACTCACAAGAAAATATCCGCGGATTGTCTCTAAATTGAAGTACATTTATTCTACAAACTTAAAAATATGTCCACGAATTTTTATAATTTATATAAATTTATATAAATGTTTTAAACTACTATAAATAAATGAACAATTATAATGATTGATTATTTGATTATTTTATTTCAAAAGCTGCGTTCCAATATTCATTGCAAATATTGAAAATCTATAGTTTACGTCACATACACTATAGATTTTCAGTACTTGCAGTGAATATCGAAACGCAGCCAAAATGTGCTATGTGAGTATTTATGAGTGCTAAACGAGTATTTTTTGCTCGTAGCTAAATGTACGTTTTTACATCTCAAATTTACACACAGCACGTATTTACCACTCAAAAATACTCATAAGAATACGTTATTACCACTCGGATATACTCGTACGCAATCCGTTTTAACCACTCATTTTTACGGAAAATTGCCCCTTTGCGCCCTAAAAACGGATCATACTCATTGAATCAAATGTACGTTTTTACCACTCAAACTGACCGTTTTCGCCGGTCAAAAACGGGCCAAAAACGGTGAAAAATTTTTGTAAGGGATTTTATTTCATATTATGGTAATATCACACCAGCCATGATTAATGATATCACTGTGACCTTTTAATAATCTCACAGTGATATCACAATTTTTCTGTGACATTGTGACTCTATTGTGAGTGTACTGTGATGTCACTGTGACATTTTTTGCTATGGGGGTAATTTACCATTCTGTAATGAAAATAATACTAAGTGAATAATAACTATCTCTTTCGCCGATATTATTTCATTTTTTATTAAAATATCATTTTTTCCACAATATTCACATAATTTGTCATTTGACTGATTCCAATGTCAAAATGAAATTTTTAATAAATCATTAAGATTATAACTTTTATTCTTTAAATTGTTAATAGAAAGAGAAACAAGTACATTATTATCAGTACTAATTTTTGTATTACCAAATGACTTGCACCGACTAATAGAAGTAATTTGATGTTCTATTAAATTTCTTATATAATTATATATCATACAAAGAGCAGTAAGAAATTCGGAAACATCTCGTTTAACACGAATCGTAAAGTACTCTCCTACATCTTGCCGTATTGCATAAGTATTTATATTATGCATTCCATTTTTATATCGATGCGCTAATGTACTTAAAACATCTAGTTTTTCAGTATTAAGCAATTTATTCTTAATAATACTCGAATGTAATAAAAATTGTAATATTGCATTTGCATAACATGAAAAATATTGTTGCGCCCGCGTCCGGTCATCCAGTACGCAGTGAAGATGAGTACCGGAGGACGTTTCTTGTTCGACGCCTGTTTACACGTTGCTAGGCGCGTTGTTGTGGACGAGCCATTGAAATATATACCATACTGGAATGAGCACGCCTTTGTTCTCGACCGGTCAGATGGAGATAGCTGTTCGGACCCGGATCTCTCTATCTAACCAACAGTCTCGGTCACGTGTTCACAGCTACTATTAGTTCTACAAACATTCGCCTTCATAAAAATAAAATTTTATGCTTTAAAATGAAATTGTTGGATAATTATAAAATTTATATGTTGAAATTTATTTTTATATTATAAAATTATTTAATAAAAACAATGTATATTGTATATTGTTTATATGTATATTGTTTTATATTTATCAGTTTTAATTTTAATACCTGTGAAAAGAAAATTCCATACTGCTATCGCTACTGTTTAAACAATTTTTTAGGCCACAAATTTTTCCCATGCTTGACAGATAACAAATTATTTTATATGTATATATGTGTACGCAAGGCGAATGTTTTCAGCTAAGAGAGTAGACGAGATAGAAAGAGAAATCCGGTACCGAGTCACTGCCTTGTCTGACCGTTTTGTCGAATGGAGGGGGTAGCCTGTGCGCCTTCCAGTATGGTATATATTTCAATGGGACGAGCTATCAAACCATTACGACGCGCGATTTATTGAACGCATGCAGAGCCACATTGTGGTGGAAAAGCGAAAAGTACATTTCCTCACCCCTACCTCATCACTCCGCTCACCACCAATGTCGATGACGACGTTTCTTAAATGAAAATTTTCAGATCTCAACTTTGCATCGCAATATCTCAGCTTATAGGACACGTAGCCAAAAAATAAAAACAGTTTTGTTATGAAAATCGAATCCAAGCTATCGATTGAGTCTACTTAGAAGTCGATCGGTTCAGCGGTTGTCGAGATCCGATAATCTGAGGGTCTTGCAACTCTCTGACTCGCGTAAATATACACGGCCGGTCTCGCTGCGCTACATTTGGCACCGAGACACTACCGTGTCTCTTGATATCAATCGATTATCGATTACACTATACGATCGATCACACTTCCAGAGCATCGCTAGCGCGATCTTACGTCGAATGCCTCGAACGGAGAATCTGAGCGGTCGACGACGACGTTTCTTACATGATATTTTTCACATTTTAACTTTGCATCGTAATAACTCGATTTATAGAGCATGTAGCCCAAAAATAAAAACACTTTTATTGTATAATTCGACCCCGCTCTATCGATTGAGACTACTTAGAAGTCGATCCATTGAGCGGATATATGAAAACCAGAAATATTGAGTGCTCTCAACTGACCGACTCGCGTAATAAGACACGGTAGTGTCTGTCTTGTGCTTGCGCGGACTTAGCACAAGACACTACCGTGTCACTTGATAAAATTCTGAGTTATTATTATTATAATTTTTTACAATTACGTCGTCTTCATTTAAATTGTTTTCTATTGAAGAACAAGATTCGTCATCAGATGCATTACCTGCACAATCAAAAATATTGTCCTCTACTATAGAAGTATTATTAAAAATATTGTAATCATTACATTGTTGAGAATGCTTTGAATCAGAATCAAAAAGACATTTTGGTTTAATATATATAAGTTCTTTAACATTTTCACTATTATCATCAATTCGAATTTCTCTTTCTCTCTGAAAAATATATCCTGTTTCAGTACATTGTATTTCAAGTGTCTCCAAATGTTTTTTTACTCTTTTATTTATTTTTTTCCACTTGGCACGTCTTTTTGAGTCATTGCAAGGGACAATACAAACAAGAAAAAAATATATTGCATCCTTATACACAAATCTATAACCTAATATTTATTTATTATTATCTAGAAAACACAAATCTTTTGTAAGAATAGAAAAAGCGAAAATTTAAAAAAACACCTAAAATTCAGATAATCCCTGCAAATAATAATTTAAAATATAATATATTTTATATTTAATAATTTATTGTACATATCTTACTGTAAAAAATCACGTAATAAAATTATGTAACAAAATCATGTAATTAATGGTGTGATTAATCATATGACGAATTGTTCCAAATCAGTATATGATTGTGAAAATTACCAGATATATAAAAATCACTTTAAAAATTACATAATTATTGAGAAATGATAATTTATTTCAAATTAGATAAAATTATATAGGAATTATAAAGTTTTGTTTGATTGCTTTTTCGTTGTTGCATGTAAAATATAATTTTAACAAAATAAATGATTTTAATTTAAAATAATTTTAAATAATTTTAAATAAAAGACCAATAGTGAATGTAATAATATATTTTTATTTTTATAAAAATCTTACATTTTTATACAGTTAAACAAAATTAACATTTTAAATATTTAAGTAAACATATAAAATAAAATTTGTAAAAAAAATAAATCTGTTAAAATTATATTTTACATGCAACAACAAAAAAGCAATCGAACAAAACTTTATAACTTCTATATAATTTTATTTAATTTAAAATAAATTGCCATTTTTAATAATTATGTGATTTTTTAAATGATTTTCACATATTACGTAATTTTCACAATCAAGTACTGATTTGGAACAATTCATCACATGATTAATCACTTCATTTACATGATTTTGTTACGTGATTTTTTACAGTAGGGTAGTTTTTCCATAAAGTTAGTTATGTAATACACATATAATTCACAAACACGATACTCAAAGTATTAACGCAACGTGATTATTCGATCGGCGACCACGGATCACGTCCGTGGCGCTCACTAATGGCTACCGCATAACCACATACTCAAATGCGCGAATGCTCTTCCACGTTCCGAAATTCCGTTCCAGGGGCTTCTAACATTATCATTACGTCTCGATAGCCAGCTGTACGCAAAATGCAAGCTCCTCGCGCTTGATGCTGAGCTTACTCAACATCGAACATCAAATTACGCTTCTTAAACGAGGCATGAAACGCGAAATAAAACTCGGTAGCGAGCGCGGACGTCCTAATTACTCACGACTCATATCAAAGGACTCACCAGCAACTCCTCCCGGTTTCTTCTCGACAACTCGGTCTCTTTGCAGAAACACCACAAATCACCACACACAACAAAATTGCACGCTTCCACGTGCTTCCACGATTGACCCGGAACAGAGCAAGGATTGCGCTCGATACGCGATCGATGGTCCGTTTCAGCTCACTTGGGGCGCGATATCACTACGCGCGACGCCAGCCAATCATCGTGGGGCTCACGGCGCCAACATACTTTCAATGTAAACGCAATACCGTGTAATAATTGGCACGTAACATTGGCAGTACATTAGCATTCATTTTATAATCAATATTCATAATATATTGGGAAATATTGGCCAATGTATTTCCAATGTAAGCACATTATTGTATGAATATTGGCACGTAACATTGGCAGTACATTAGCATTCATTTTATAATCAATATTCATAATATATTGGGAAATATTGGCCAATGTATTTCCAATGTAAGCACATTATCGTATGAATATTGGCACGTAACATTGGCAGTACATTAGCATTCATTTTATAATCAATATTCATAATATATTGGGAAATATTGGCCAATGTATTTCCAATGTAAGCACATTATCGTATGAATATTGGCACGTAACATTGACAGTATAGTCCAAGAGCCCATGACATGAATTTGGGTAGGTGTTTTAGGCAACTTGAAATTATAAAAATAAGTAAATTTGAATGTGTGCGATTACGGAATGAAGAGTCTGGCAAAAAGTTTGCGGTTATTTTGCAACTGCGCAGCCTAGTACATTTAAAAAGAAAAAGCATAATCAAAAATAATACTTTTGGCAAAATAAAATTTAGTTATTTTTTAACTTTAGCACCTATAGAAATAAAAAATCAAAATGCCAGACGTTTTGAATGGTTCTGAAATATAGCCAGAGAGAGATTGCCCCCCACGTGACTTGTGAGTTTAGTGTCGTGGCGATCTTTGGGGCAATCTCTCTGGCTATATTTCAGAACCATTCAAAACGTCTGGCATTTTGATTTTTTATTTCTATAGGTGCTAAAGTTAAAAAATAACTAAATTTTATTTTGCCAAAAGTATTATTTTTGATTATGCTTTTTCTTTTTAAATGTACTAGGCTGCGCAGTTGCAAAATAACCGCAAACTTTTTGCCAGACTCTTCATTCCGTAATCGCACACATTCAAATTTACTTATTTTTATAATTTCAAGTTGCCTAAAACACCTACCCAAATTCATGTCATGGGCTCTTGGACTATACATTAGCATTCATTTTATAATCAATATTCATAATATATTGGGAAATATTGGCCAATGTATTTCTAATATCAATCCAATATTGCATAATTATTAACGCGCAATATTAGTAATACATCTGTATTTAATGTATAGCCAATATTGTCATTATATTGAGAAATATTGGCCAATGCATTTCCAACATAACCAATATTTAGCCAATGTTAACCAATGTATAGCCAATCTATTGTGCTACTAGGGTACGTGGACAATGATCACATTGGCTTCCTCTTTTTTTAGGAAAGGAGTTCAGTGGATTCGTTGCTTATTTTTTGTGAATGACTACAAAACTCGATAGCTTCAATTTTCCACTTCAATTCACACCTTTGGTAAAGATGCGACTAATATTTTTCACATGGCAAGTTTGCGTGTCATGAGGTACATAAAAGATCCATTTAACTTCATATTGTTCGACGTAATATCGTACATGTTACGCATATATTAATTTGATGCGTCATACACACAGCTATGCGTGCGAGCAATAATGAGTACCAGTGCTTATTACCCGCCAGAATAAGAAGGATTTTTCAAAAGTCGTGTGTCCTTTCTTCTTTCTCTCTTTTTCTTTTGAATACCCTTTTTTTCACACTTGCCAATACGCACCTTATCGTTCCGAATGGTGACGCATTGCGCAACCTAACGAGACGAGTTGAACGAAGGGCGCTTTGCGTGCAACAAAACGTGCATTATATTTTATTATTATATGCCGTTATACTTACTTATCTTTCCAAGAAAAAATAACTTAGATCTGTTTAGATCAAACTAGATCTAACAAAGTTGATATGAATATCAAATCTACATTTTATCTATTAATTGTTAATTTATTGCATATCTCATGTTATTCGAGTTGTTGAAATTATATAAAAGTCTCAATGTGTTGAAAAAAACATGTAAATAAAGTGAAAAGAAATTATTTTTCACTGTTAGAAATAAGATTTTTGCTAAAAATATATCTCAGATCTAACATAGGACTTTTCATGTAATTTCCAACCCGAATAATATAAGATATGCAATTAATTAAACAATTAAGGGACAAAATGCAGATCTGATCATATTGACTCAGATCTAGTTTAATCTAATCAGATTCATTTTTTCCGGGTTACATTCTATGGGATGTTCCATGACTCACGAGCTTAATGTTTAATCACGATTTTTTCGATTGTGATCTGTAAGCAATCTTTTTAGCAAGAATACCAAGGAAATTTTTAATTAACATTGTAAATACCTTCTTAAGTCTTGAATTATGTTACTTCCGTTAAAGTCTGAATGAAACTAAGAGAAGAACATGTGATTTAAAAATTCACGACTATTGTAATATTTAAGATAAGATTGTTTCATATGAAAAGAATGTACGATGATATTCGCATACTTGATTTACATATAACTTCTTTTAGATAGCGAAATAATTTCATTGCAAATTCTCTTTGCATTTTCTTTTTAATTTTAAATTTTTAATTTGTTCTCACGTACCGCGATGATTTAATATTTAGTGAATTTCACAAAAGTCCTGTAACACACGTAGAAGGATGCTATCCAGTGAGAAATAATGATTGAAAAGATGTCGAATCGACATAAAATGTGTTGAATAAACATCGATTTGATCTCGATCGACGTTTTTTCGATCATTTCTTATTGTGAGAAATACTTTGTGTTTTCATCAATAATTAAATATAACAGCTGCTATACGTGACAGAAATTTCCGATTACTGCCTGCTATAATCAAAAACACATTGTAAAAATCGCAACGTATATTATACATTTCGCAAGTTTTCCTAACCATTTGTTACAGTATTATTATGTTAAGATGTATTTGAAACTTAACAAATTAAAGATAAAAATGCTAACATACAAAAAACCTGTTTTCAATAGGGACTATTAAGAATAATATAACATAGAAACTGATAAAAAAAGTGTGCCTGTTTGCGGTGTGCCTGTTGTACTAAAAACTTGTTTTTAATTGAAAATAAGAGATTAGTGTTCATTTTTCAATAACAAATTAGTATGAAGAACTAGATTTAGAAACAGAAAACTCTTTTCATTTAAAATTAAACACACACGTATACATACACACGTATTTTTTGGAGAATCCAAAGAACGTTATGACATCTTAAAACTGTCTAAAAGACATCTTGTTCTTCTATAAAAATATCAGAAAGATATCTTTAAACGTCTTTTGATAAATTCTTAAAGCTACTATTAAAAGACATCTTTTTCAAGATGTCTTTTAGATTTGCATGTTATCTGAGAATGTATAATGGAATCAGAAAATATTTAATACAATATAATAAAAGAATATCTAACTTTTAAATATTGAAAAATTTTGGGACTGCTTGCGGATCGATCCAAGGCATGACACACACCCATACACGCACATGCACGCACACGCACACGCACACACACGTACATACACGCACGCACGCACACGCACTCGCACGCACACACAAAATCTATCTTCTATCTATCTATCTATATACTGGCTGTTAAATTTCAAACGTAACAGGTGAAATATCTCGTAAACAATGCATTTTTTATTAAAAAATGATTAAACTCACTCCTCAATCAACCTAACAATGACTCCTCTCCCAATCACAACATCTTTAACAGTAGAAATTGTATCCTTATCCCATGTACCAATAAACTGGGAGAGAACATTGAACACACAATAAGAAATACCAATCTACACGTTATATTCATGGTCCCCAACAAATTAAATTCAATTATAAAAAAGGGAAAAGACACAGTCTGTTGCAAAACAGACTGAGTTTATAAATTAGATTGTTCTAATTGCAATGCATGTTACATTGGTCAAACCAAGCGACATGTAGGCACTCGCATAAAAGAACACTGTTATGATATCAAAAAATACACATCTAATCACTCAGTAGTCAGCAGTCATCGTGTGTCTTACGCCCACGAATTTGATTGGAAAAATCGGAAAATTCTTTATAAGAAAAATCATACAAAAAAGCGTGAGATCGCAGAAATGTTTTTCATAAAGTGCAGTTCGGCCATAAATTTACAGAGAGATACGGATAATTTATCAGCTGTATATGACCATCTTATCTACATTGTATAGTTCTCTTTGATTACACAAAATTTCATATCACTTATTTTTTGGAACATTGTTGTACGGTTTGTTGATTGGTTGGCTCTCCTCCTTTTCTGTTATGTTTATTTTCATCTTTTAACTCTTATAACAATAGTTATACTTAATTATTTAGTCTAACTTTAGCGGTCATGAACAGTTGACGCGTATTTAATTGCTAGAAGTTTTTTAACTTGTCATCTTTATTTATTTATATATTATAATGTAATCCTTGAGACACACTCTTGAATCATAAGTAATAATCTCGATAATTTATATATTTATTGTAACACATCTTCACTGTATTGTTCCCCTCTTTTATTATATTGACAGATACACTTGAAAAGGACCAAATCCTATGGTCGAAACGTTGTGATCTTTAATAAATGTATCAATGCCAGTTTGCACGTCAATTATTGCCCTCTTTCTTGATTATTATGTTATGTTCCCTCCGAAATCCTACAACTTTTGTAGCAAGTATTTTTTTCTAAAATGTATTGTTTACGAGATATTTCACCTGTTACGTTTGAAATTTAACACTCAGTATATGTATAATATATGTACATTACACACACACACACACACGCACGCACGCACGCACGCACGCACGCACGCACACACACACGCACATTGTATATACAGGGTGTCCCATTTTAAATGCCCCACGCAAATATCTCGAAAACTATAAAAGATACGAAAAAATGTTTCAAATATAAGTTGTTTGACTCGAAGGGAGACATAAGACGGTAATTATGCAGTATTACGGACCACCCTCCGATGACCTTGACCTTGATATATGTTGTCAAGGTCATCCTCCTGAGTGACCTTCGGAAGGTTTTAGCCCTCGTCATTACTCGTTAAAAAGTTATAAACAAAAGAAGTTTCACGATACTGTGTGTATATACCTTCATATTACATTTTTTACTAAGCATAGATTGTCCCTATTATTCTTATTGTTGTTGATATTTCTTATGACTTTGAAACGGTATTCGAAAATAAACCAGTATACGATAGGTTTTCGTACTGATAACATTCTGATCATCCGTCTCAAAATGAAATTTTATGAATTTTTTGCTTTAACAACGAAATACGATGAATTATTAGTTTAATCATTACATAGCAGAATTTATGTTTAAAAAAGCATTTGACTTTGACGAACAATTAGGCTTTTTTCGAAATAATGTCTATTATGTATCCCATAAATATAAATATCAATGAATAAAATATACATTAATATTAATAAAATAATTTTTTGTTAATTCACTGCTTTAATTAGGCTCATTACTCGAAGTCTACACAATTCTAAGTTAGCGCATAATTTGAAATATGGTGTAAGAGTGAAAACGCGTAAAACATAGATTCGCGTCAAAAATTGCAAACCCATGTGGAACCTTTCTTCGCATTGAAAAGTGTACGCGTGGAGACAGTGTGTTCCGCCCCCCCCCCCCTACGGTAGTGGAGCCCCCCCGTAGGGGGGGAGAGCAGAATACTGCCTCTACGCGTACACTTTTCAATGCGAAGTGAGGTTCCACATGGGTTTGCAATTTTTTACGCAAACCTATGTTTTACGTTTTTAGACTTCGAGTAATATAATAATTCGTCGTATCTTGTTGTTAAAGCAAGAAATTCATAAAATTTCATTTTGAGACGGATGATCAGAAAGTTATCTGTACGAAAACCTATTGTATACTGGTTTATTTTCGAATACCGTTTCAAAGTCATAAGAAAGAATATCAATAACAATAGGAATAATAGGGACAATATATGCTTAGTGAAGAATTTAATATGAAGGTATATACATATACAGTATCGTGAAACTTCTTTTGTTTATAACTTTTTAACGAGTAATGACCCAGGGCTAAAACCTTCGAAAGGTCAGGAGGATGACCTTGACAATATATGTCAAGGTCAAGGTCATCGGAGGATGGTCCGTAATATTGCATAATTACCCATAAGACATTGCCATTGATTTGACCTTGAAAAATTATTTGAAGATCACGTGAAGGTCAATTTTAATTTTTTAAATGGAATCCCCTATTTTTTATTATACAGGGTGGACCATTTTAATCTATAATGGAAAATATGTCGGAATGTTGGTGAGATACAAGAAAATGTTTTAGACAAAAGTTTTGTGACTTCGAGGGGGACATAAGATGGTGTCATTGGTTTGACCTTGAAGAATTATTTGAAAGTTACCTCAATTTTTTTAAATGGCATCCCCTATTTTTTATTGCATATTCTTGTAGCTTATCTTGAGACCTTTCCAAAACACTATAAATAAATGTTTTTTCGTTAAATATTTTCTGAGTTATAAGGCTTGAAATAATTTCTTAATTTTACATAAACTATAAAATATCTCGTAAAATATTCACTTTTCGATGACCTTACCTCAATACTTTTATGCACAGAATAATGAGAGGAATCAATTGGTGTAAAGAAAACACATAGTTGTTTTTAAGAAAATATATGTAATTGTTAATTACAAATTGCACATTTTTTCTTAAAAACAACTATGTGTTTTCTTTACACCAATTGATTTCTCTCATTATTCTGTGCATAAAAGTATTGAGGTAAGATCATCGAAAAGTGAATATTTTACGAGATATTTTATAGTTTATGTAAAATTAAGAAATTATTTCAAGCCTTATAACTCGGAAAATATTTAACGAAAAAACATTTATTTATAGTGTTTTGGAAAGGTCTCGAGATAAGCTACAAGAATATGCAATAAAAAATAGGATGCCATTTAAAAAAATTGAGGTGACTTTCATGTGACTTTCAAATAATTCTTCAAGGTCAAACCAATGACACCATCTTATGTCCCCCTCGAAGTCACAAAACTTTTGTCTAAAACATTTTCTTGTATCTCACCAACATTCCGACATATTTTCCATTATAGATTAAAATGGTCCACCCTGTATATATGTATAAGACATGTATACAATATATGTATATATATGTATATATAAAATATATATGAGAAATATATATATATTTATAATCTTATCTTGATACTTTTTTTGCACAAAACAATGAAATCGATCAATTGGTATAAAAAAGACACATGGTTGATTTGAAAAAAAAAAAATGTTGACACATGTAAACACCAAGTATGTACTTTGCAACAGATTTTTTTTTTCAAACCATGTGTCTTCTTTACACCAATTAATCGATTATTTTATGTAAAAAAGTATCAAGATAAGATTACCGACAACTAAATCTTCTCAAGATATTTTCTATTTTATGTCAAAATACCATATTTTTCAAGCCTCGTAACTTAAAAGTATTTTATGAAAAAATACTTTATTATAGTGTTTTGGAAAATTCTCGAGGTAAACTGCAAGAATATGTAATAAAAGATAGGTTGCCATTTAAGAAATTGAAGTTGACCTTTACGTGACCTTCAAATAATTTTTCAAGGTCAAATAAATTGCACTGTCTTATGTCCCCCTTCGAGTCAAACAACTTTTATTTAAAACATTTTTCCCTATCTTTCAGAGTTTTCGAGATATTTGCGTGGGGCATTTAAAACAGGACATCTTGTATACACAGAGTGTATAAAAAATCCCAGAACCCCTAAATATTTTGAAAAATATACATTTTCGTAAAAAATGTTTCAAACAAAAGTTGTAGAGCTGTAAGTTATGCATTTCATAGTAATATTAGTATGACCTTGAATAGCACCGTCAAAATCACATAAAAATCATTTTGAATTTTTTAAATGGAAACCCCTATTTTTTATTAAATATTTTTATGACTTACCTTGAGTTCTTCAAAACTACTATAATAAAATATTTTTTCATTAAATACTTTTTGAATTATAAGACTTGAAAGTTACAACACCACCGGCATTAGCATTACTCAAGATGTACTACGCGGAGGTTACCCGGTCGGATTTGCACTTCTTTTGTATTCGAAGAAAAATCGGAGACCAATGAAGGCAAGACCCGAATATGACCTGGCCAATAAAGGGAAGATTGAATATGATTTGTTGGAGGCTGTGTCATAATAAATGCTCCAAGTGTCCTCCATTCACAATTTAACAATATCCTAATCGATTAAAAAAAAGATGTAACAACATTTTTTTATGTGATTCTTACAGATAAGTGCAGTCTTATCAATAATTCTTTGCCGAAGATCGAGATTAGGATTTCGTTTTATAAACCACTTTTCAAATCTCATAAAAAGTAGTCCAGTGATGAAAAATCAGACGATCTTGATGGCCACTCTATCGCTTCTCTTCTTCCTATCCATTGATTAGGAAAAACTGTATTCAAAAAATTTCAAACATTTATTCCATAATGTGGGAAAAATCCTGTTGCATCTTTTTTCAATCAATTAGGATATTGTTAAACCGTGAATGGAGAATACTTTTTTGAACATTTATTATAACGCAGACTCCAACAGATCATATTTAATCTTGTCTTCATTGGTTAGATCATACTCGGATCTTTAAAATATTTAATAAAAAAATGGAAGTTTTTATTTTAAAAATTTAAAGTGATTTTTATGTGATCTTAACGGTGCTATTCAAGTCATACTAATATTACTATGCAATGTGAATTTACAGGTCTACAACTTTTGTTTGAAACATTTTACACGAAAATGCATATTTTTCAAAATTTAAGGGTTCCGGGACTTTTTATACACCCTGTATATATCAGGAGACGCGGTAGCGTCTCCGGCCATGTTCAAAATTTTGGACGCTACAAGTCTCTTATCCAGAACTATTAAGGGGATCCTAAAGCCGTCTGTTTTACCGACAAAATACGGTCAATTAAAAAATACAACTAAACTTTTTTGATTACACAATTAAAATTCCTTCTCCAGGATTAAAGTATGCACGCAAACGAACACGGCAGGTACAAAATTTACGCCGAAGAAGGAAGTAATTACAAAATTACATTATATTTATCTTCAGAGCGAATGTCAACTCGTGAAAATATCAATTTTATATAAAAATTTGGCACCTTTTCTGCACATAACAGTGTGTCAGCCAGTTTCGTTGAAGTGTCTACTTTAATCCTACAAAAGGATTTATCGTTCCATGCAGCCAAAAAAAAGTTTAAACTTTTTTTCTGTATACCCGAGCCTTTCGTACGAGATTTCTGTACGAGAGGTAAAAAAGACGTCAAGTTTAGTTCCTAGACATGACGATAGAAGGTGCTGCTTTCGTGTGACGGAGACAGAAGATATACGTATATGTCCGCGCTCTTCTAGCTAGCTGAGCGCACACGTACATGGCTTTTTCCTCGTGTGCGCGCTACATCACGCACACGAGGAAAAGCCGTGTACGTGTGCGCTCAGCTAGCTAGAAGAGCGCGAACATATACGTATATCTTCCGTCTCCGTTTCTCCCTCTCACTACAGCTGACACGCTTGGCGATCGAGATCGAAAATTATATTTCTTGCAAGGAGACAGTCGAGCTTTCCACCTGGAATTTAATTGAATATCATAACTGATACTCCTCCTACTAATATAATACATGGTACAATAACTCGTACCATTATTTTCCAAGAAGTAAAAGTAAAGTCAGTACGTAATCTACCAATTCGATATACCTACTTCCAAAGCAATAAGCGTGGTCGTGTTAGTAGATCGAGCGGTTAGAACACTGGAGATCTCGAGTTCGAAACCTTTTTTTTTTTTTTTTTTTTTTATGTCTTTAAATAATTTATGCAATATACTAAATTAAACCTATATTAATCCTTAAAAAATATTATAAAAATATAATATTTTTTATCATCGTAATATAGGTTTAATTTTAATATATTGCATAAATTATTTAAAGACACATTGAAAAAAAGTAAATATATTAGTAGGAAGAGTATAAAAACATATATGATATTCAACTAAATTCCAGGTGGAAAGCTCGATCGTCTCCTTGCAAGAAATATAATTTTCGATCTCGATAGCCAGCTATAGCGAGAAGGAGAAACGGAGACGGAAGATATACGTATATGTCCGCGCTCTTCTAGCTAGCCCAGCGCACACGTACACGACTTTTCCTCGTGTGCGCGCTACTTCACGCACACAAGGAAAAAGCCGTGTACGTGTGCGCTCGGCGCACGGCCAGCTAGAAGAACGCAGACGTATCTTCGCATTATAAATTTGTATACATACATACATACGTCCATACATACATATATATATATATATATATATATATATATATATATGCATATACATATATATTGGTTTAAAAATAATTTCATTGCATTAATAAGATATTTGCGATTAAAATCACACACTAATAAACACGATCCAGTAAGAAGAGATCTCTCGAGTCGACATCGAATTGACGTCGAATTGATGTAAATTGCATCGATCGATATCAATTTGATATCGATTTGATGGTCATTTCTCACTGGGAACATAAATTGGATAATTTTTAACTAGACTAACCATACATATTTAATTAAAAATAATCCGATTTATGTCATGTTTGGTGTCATTTTAATCGTGAAAATGTCATTAATCCATTAAAATTATTTTCAAATCAATAAAATGCGAAATAAATGTTCTAGGTTTTATTTTATTCCATGTTTACTTTTCATAGATAACCGAGCTCTTTAAAATCCTCAACGCTGTAGCGCGAGGAAAGCGAGAGAGAGAACGAGTAAGGAGCAAGCGAGATGGAAACATCCGCAAGATCAAAGAGAGTTCCGAAGTCTCGACGCGAGCCTATCTTAATCTCCAATCTTTGGTATTGTATTTCATCTTATTATAGAAAATAAAATTTTTACATTTTGCATTTTACCGGTCCGAAAATAATTGTAATGGATTAATGAGATTTTTGCGATTAAAATGACACCAAACACGATATAAATCGAATAATTTTTAATTATTAAATTAAATTAATAAATAATTAATATAGTTTGATTATGTAATTCGATTTATGTCGTGTTTGGTGTCATTTTAATCGCAAAAATCTCATTAATCCATTACAATTATTTTCGGACCGGTAAAATGAAAAATGTAAAAATTTTATTTTCTATAATAAGATGAAATACAATACCAAAGATTGGAGATTAAGATAAGCTCGCGTCGAGACTTCGGAACTCTCTTTGACGTTGCCGTCTCGCTTGCTCCTTACTCGTTCTCTCTCTCGCTTTCCTCGGGCTCCAATGTCGAGGATTTTAAAGAGCTCGCTTATGAAAAGTAAACACGGAATAAAATAAAACCTAGAACATTAATTTCGCATTTTAATGATTTGAAAATAATTTTAATGGATTAATGACATTTTCACGATTAAAGTGACACCAAACATGACATAAATCGGATTACTTTTAATTAAATATGTATGGTTAATCTAGTTAAAAATTATCCAATTTATATCCCCAGTGAGAAATGACCATCAAATCGATATCAAATTGATATCGATGCAATTTACATCAATTCGACGTTAATTCAATGTCGACTCGATAGATTTCTTCTCACTGGATCGTGCTTATTAGTGTAATTTTAATCGCAAATATCTTCTTAATTCAATGAAATTATTTAAAGCATATATGTATATATATATATATTGTATATACAGGGTTGGGCAAAAGTCCGGAAACGGTCAAATATCTCGAAAAAGATCAACTATAGCGAAAAATATGTAAGTAGCAAAGTTGTAGGGCTTAATAAAATGTACCTAATGATGGCTAAAACTTTGACTTTGGGTGGAGGACGAAGATCATATGAAGGTCAAATTGAATTTTTAAATGGAACTGCCTACTTTTTATTGCATATTCTTGTAGCTTATCTCAAGAGCTTTCCAAAACACTATAATAAAGTATTTTTCATGAAGTATTTTCCGAGTTATAAAGCTTGAAATAATTTCTTAATTTTACATAAACTGTAAAATATCTCGTAAAATATTCACCTTTCGATGAACTTACCTCAATACTTTTATGCACAGAATAATGAGAGGAATCAATTGGTGTAAAGAAAACACATAGTTATTTTTAAGAAAAAATATGTAATTGTTAGTTACAAATTGCATATTTTTTCTTAAAAACAACTATGTGTTTTCTTGACACCAATTGGTTCCTCTCATTATTCTGTGCATAAAAGTATTGAGGTAAGGTCATCGAAAAGTAAATATTTTACGAGATATTTTACAGTTTATGTAAAATTAAGAAATTATTTCAAGCTTTATAACTCGGAAAATACTTCATGAAAAAATACTTTATTATAGTGTTTTGGAAAGCTCTTGAGATAAGCTACAAGAATATGCAATAAAAAGTAGGCAGTTCCATTTAAAAAATTCAATTTGACCTTCATATGATCTTCGTCCTCCACCCAAAGTCAAATTTTTAGCCATCATTAGATACATTTTATTAAGCCCTACAACTTTGCTACTTACATATTTTTCGCTATAGTTAATCCTTTTCGAGATATTTGACCGTTTCCGGACTTTTGCCCAACCCTGTATATATATATACAGGGTGAGCCATTTTAATCTATGGACCCCAATTCCTCCGAATGTATGCATGGTACGAGAAAATGTTTCAGACAAAAGTTTTGTGACTTCTGAGGGGGACATAAGATGGTGTCATTGGTTTGACCTTGAAGAATTATTTGAAAGTCACATGAAAGTCACCTCAATTTTTTTAAATGGCATCCCCTATTTTTTATTGCATATTCTTGTAGCTTATCTCGAGACCTTTCCAAAACACTATAAATAAATGTTTTTTCGTTAAATATTTTTCGAGTTATAAGGCTTGAAATAATTTCTTAATTTTACATAAACTATAAAATATCTCGTAAAATATTCACTTTTCGATGACCTTACCTCAATACTTTTATGCACAGAATAATGAGAGAAATCAATTGGTGTAAAGAAAACACATAGTTGTTTTAAAGAAAAAATGTGCAATTTGTAATTAACAATTACATATATTTTCTTAAAACAACTATGTCTTTACACCAATTGATTCCTCTCATTATTCTGTGCATAAAAGTATTGAGGTAAGGTCATCGAAAAGTGAATATTTTACGAGATATTTTATAGTTTATGTAAAATTAAGAAATTATTTCAAGCCTTATAATTCGGAAAATATTTAACGAAAAAATTTATTTATAGTGTTTTGGAAAGGTCTTGAGATAAGCTACAAGAATATGCAATAGAAAACAGGGGACCATATTCACTTGATTTGAACTTTCCTAATGTTGTTCTCCAATATTTTCTATCTTATGTCCCCCACACTCATTTGATGCTGAAACATTTTTATAGTACTTGTGCGTGATGCTACTTATATATATATATGTATATGGTAGCCTGTATATGTATGTAGTATCATATTTGTACATATGTATATATACATATATGCATGTATAACAATACGTCACCTTATGTGTGTGTGTGTGTGTGTGTATGTATTGTGTACTGAAATTTATGAAATGCGGTGTGCGTCTTGCGTTCTTTTTCCTTTAGCCGAGGCGTCGAGCGCACGCACGTACGCACGGCATTTTTCCTTGTTGATAGTCGCGCACGCGAGGAAAGGCAGAACGTGCTGCGTGTGCATCGACCCATAACTAGAGCACCTCTTCAGGTCTTTCCGTTTCTCCCTCGCTTTATGGCTGACGCGGTTGGCGATCGAGATCGAAAATTGTATTTCTTGCAGACAGTCGAGTGATAAATATAAGTGAGTGTACGTGAAAGTTTACGATGGGGAAAAGTTATGATGCGAAGCACCCATGTCGCCCCAGATACTCTTTGAAGAGGAGACACATAAAAAGGTTAGTTTATTTTTCTATTTTATTTACATAGGTTTTGAAATTAGTGATTAAAAACCGTCTATAATTATTATTATACTTATAATTTTTATTTAAAATTTATTTACAACTCAAGTATTATTACTTTAAAATAATAAAAAAAGAATCGTATTTTTTATTATTTAAATGAAATAATATATTTCTATTATAAATAGGTTGTAAAATTTATAGAATGTATGATTGTAGACAGTTATTAATCATTAATAAATTTTAAAATATTTTATTAATGTATTAATAAAATATATTAAATTAATCTTTTTTATCTATAATTTTTATTTATTTATAACTCAAGTATTATTAAAAGTCTCAATTTGTAATCATATACACTTTTCATCATTTGTATGTAATAATTTTTATTATAAGTAACATTGAATAGTTTGTATTTAAAAGTATAACATTGAATAAAAATTTATGTATTTGATAGACAACTTTATACACAGATCTCAATTTGTCATATTTTTCAATATTTTAATATATTACTTTATTATTTCGTTAAAAAAATTGAGTATGATTATGATTATTGATTATTGATTTGTAACTTGATTTTTATATTTTTATTTTACAAATGTGACACAATTCGTTTTTCTTGAACACTCGGACTAACTCGCTGGGATCGGGGTTAGATTGAGTGAAGAACGTAAGTCGTAAACTCAATATAAAAATGGTTTATTATAAACTAAAGGGTGGATGCACATTGAAGTCTCATACTCGATTTGGATTAGACGGATGTGCGGAAAAATTAAAGGGCCGTGAACGGTGTTGGATCGCGCTAGAGCTGATGACGATTTAAAGGTCCGGTGCATACAGGTGCATATGATAAATACCGGTTTCGGCGCGCGTGAATAACAGTGCGAAAGTTTTGTTTACGCGTCGCGTTTCAACATCGCGGCTGTATCGATGCGATTATGGGGTGCATCGTTACAAATATAATATTATATTTGAATATTATATTTTCGTGTCGTATGTATTTTAAAATTTTTTATTCATATAATATTTGTAAAATAGAAAAATAAAAATCAGAGTTACAAATCAATCAATAGTCATAATCAGTATTTAATGTGGCAAAAACGGATATATTAAAATATTAAAAAGCCATAACAAATTGAGATCTGTTAGCTTCTGCTACTAATCAAAAGCTGTATAAATTTTTATTCAATATTATACTAAATAAGTATTCAATATACTATTATATACACATACAAATGATGAAAAGAAATACATTTCTAATTGAGAATATCCCAGGTTATAAGCCAGGTAAAAAGTATACATGATAAGTATAGTTAATGAAGGGGTATTATTCAACGCCAAACTGGCTGTATATACGATATCTTATTCGTGTTCACGACCATTGGTTCTGAAGGTCCTTTTCAAATGAATAATAATACTGTTTTTCCAACAGCGTTGTTACATACTGAAAGGAACGGTATTACATTTTTAAATCATCTACAATTTTATAATATATTAATTTACAACTTACAGAGGCCGTACAGCTCAATCAAATAAAGTCATAAAACAATCAAAGAAAATTCAGTTTGGCACAATTGTACCCAGAAAAGCTTACGTCAAGAATTTGTGACGGCATGAATGGGGTTGGGTATTTAACAAATTCTACCGTTCTCCGGGACGAAATTTGGAGTCAGACATAAATAAATAAATAAATAATGGATTGGTGTCAATATAGAAGATGAAAAATAGATAAAAATACTTATATAGACTTTGTTGTTGCGCCAAATGGATCAGTACAAATATGTTAAATGATAAAAATAATCGAAATAGTTAACGGTATCAATGGCATAAATAAATAAATAAATAAAAATATAACTGTAATCAAATAGCCAACACTAACAAGGGTCATCATAAATCGCGTTAGTTTTCTGTGTGCTTTTTGTGCGTTTGTAGCTGAATTACATTTCTTGATAAACGGCATTTTCCGTTATTTCTCGTTTTTGATGTCTTGTTTGCTAACTAAGTGGTTGGTTGGAGTTACAGACAAACAGGCATTTTAGAAACATGAATACTTTACAAATTTGAATGGCAAAAACCCAAATTTTATATAGAAGACGCTAAAGAAATGAGATGGAAATGCTGTTTA
>CABEGB010000342.1:0-42809 GCA_901521435.1 Crematogaster levior
AGTTCTCGTATAGCAAAGCGTACGTAAATTTGAAAAAGCTGTATCAAGCTAAATCTCAAGCGAAAAAAGCAAAACGATCGATGCACGGCTCGATATTATTGCTACAATTCTTTGACGCTTGACTATCACGTTTATTCGACTTCCTTCATTCGTACCTAGCGAGAAGACTTCCCCCACTCTTGCTTACCGCGCTGGCGGAGAAGTCTCCTCGCCAGCGCGGTAAGCAAGAGTGGGGGAAGTACGCTTTGCTATACGAGAACTATAGCAAAGGCGCGCGGGAGAGGCGCGCGGGAAGAGGCGCACGGTCAGTGGTGGGGACGTCGGAAATATCGCGGCGTTACTACTTGGCTTGTCGGCCCGCCTGAGTTGCGCAGGCCTGCTGTAGGTAATTACATTAACAAGTTACCTTTCCAGAATGGCTGATTATAGTCCTAATGAGATTGTTGATATTATATTAGTTTTAGGGGAGTGTCATAGCAATTACAATGCAGCATCAAGGCTTTATGCTCAACGTTTTCCTGAAAGGCGACATCCAACTGATATGACAATACGTAGTTTAGTCCAAAGAGCTCGCAATGGACATTTTGTTCGTCAACGTCAACATCATGAATATGACGAAAATGATGCGCGAGCTGTAACTATTTTAGCAATACTTCACCTTAATCCTCATGTTAGTACTCGCCAGATTGAAAGGGAAATAGGTATACCACAAAGAACTGTTGTTAGAATTTTAAGAGCTCTAAATTACCACCCTTTCCACATCACTCTTACGCAGGCTTTACAGCCTAATCATCATCTGATGCGTATTGCTTTTTGCCAGTGGGCTTTACAAATGTTACACGATGATCCTAATTTTTTTAGGTATGTGCTTTTCTCAGATGAGGCTAAATTTTATAGTGACGGACAACTTAATAGACACAACTGCCATTATTGGTCAGATGTTAATCCCCACTGGTATAGGCCAATAGATCATCAAAATCGATGGAGTATTATGGTGTGGTGCGGCATTGTAAATGGTTATTTGATTGGACCTTATTTTTTTGAAGAGAACGTTGATAGACACAGTTACTTATCGTTGCTAAGAGATCACTTACCAGGCTTATTAGAAGATGTTGACTTAGCAACAAGAGCAAGAATGTGGCTTCAACAAGATGGTGCTGCACCGCATTATGCACTCATTGTACGTGCCTTTTTAAATGCCAGTTACAATGACAGATGGATTGGACGAAGGGGTCCAGTTGAATGGCCTCCTTGCTCACCAGATCTGACGTCGCCGGATTTCTTTTTATGGGGATACTTGAAAAATGTTGTTTTTGCTGAACGACCAACCACAAGAGATGATTTTATGGACCGCATTCGTAGAGCTTGTGCAGCCACTCCTAGAACTACCCTGCTTAGAACTGTGGATAGTTTTCAAAACAGATTGCAGTTATGCCTCGAAGCCAACGGAGGTAATTTTGAACAATTACTCCGTGGGTAATTCATTTAAATTACAGTGTCAGTGAGAGGCAAGGGGACTCACGATAATCAAGCACCCCGACGTGAGAGGCAAGGGGACTCACGATAATCAAGCACCCTAAAGGAAACAAAACTTACTACGTCCACGTCGTTGTTTCCGGGTAACGCTAAAAGTAAGATGAAAGTGCTTTTGACCTTGATATGACCTTCAAAAGGTCAGGTCGAAAAACTAAAAAATCCCTATGCTCATGTAAAAAGTGCCATTGTTTAAGAGCCCATTGTCAAGAAACAGGTTCTGCGGTCAAAAATAGGGTTTACTAATCAAAAAATGCGTTATGAGCCTCAAACAACCTTGAAAATTGACCTCAAGGTCAAGCTAGTCAAAGTGATTTACACTTTTACAATTCATTGACTTTGTTTAAGCATTATGCACATTTGTGTTACCCAGAAAACCACGTCATTTCAGAAAAAGTACACCAGATCGTTTTTCAGGCATTTCACCTTCATTTTTTACCTTTCCAAGGTCGCAAAAACAATTTTTTCATAAGACAAGTTTGATGTAAAATTTTCCGCTCTTTCGAAATCCGCAGTCAAAAATAGGGTGTCCCGTTTAAAAAAACCATTGTGACCTTGAAATAACCTTCAAAATTGACCTCAAGGTCAAAACCAATGGTACAATTTAACGACCCCCTCTATCCTGGTCAACTTTTATCTAAACCATTTTTTTGTAGATACCGTAATTTGGAAGATATTCGGGTCCATAGATTAAAATGACTCACCCTGTATAACGTTGGCATTAGCGTTACCCCCCTGTATTCCTCCACGCTTTCTCCCTCTCCTTGCTTTCTTATCGGCACTACTATCCCCTCGCACCATTCATCTATCCATTCTTCTCCTTTCCATATCCTATCACAAATTTCCCACACCCACCCCTCCAGCTTCTCACCCCCATGCTTCCACACCTCCCCTGGGATTCCGTCCCCTCCCGCTGCTTTTCCCTCCTTCAACCTCTTCAGGGCCTCCTTCACCTCCCCCCTCGTAATCCCTTCCTCCTCATCCCCCCTTCTATCCCCCCTTATTCCTCTTATCACCCTTTCCCCCACTCCCCCTAATAGTCTCTTAAAATATTCCACCCACTCCTCTTCCTTTATATTCCCGTTAACCCCCTTTCTCTTCCTCCTCTCCCTGTTCACCACTTCCCACACTTGTCCTTCCGTCTTCGCCTTTCTCGCCTTCTCCACCCACCTTTCATTCTCCTTCCTTTTCTTCTCTTCACACCTTTTCTTGTACTTCCCTCTTGCTTCTCTGTACTTTTCCCCTCCTCCCCCCATCTTCCTCCACCTCCTCAATTCCCTTCTCACTTCCTTCTTACCTTCCCTACACTCTTCATCCCACCATCCCCTTTCCTTTCTTTCATTACTTCTTCCCTGCCCCTCCCTCAAAATTCCCTTAATATCATCCCTTACCTCCTCCCATCCAACTCTCATTTCTCCCTCCCTCCCCTTCCATCTCATCTCCAACTTCTCTCTAAATACACTCCTCCCCTCTTGTGACCACTCCCACTTTCTCCCCTCCCTCCCCTCTTTTCTCCCCGCTCCCCCGTCTCCTCCCTCGATCCTCACTACCACTGGAAAGTGATCTGACTCGATCCTCTCCTCCACTTTTATTCCTTTCACCCTTTCCCAAACCTCCTCATCCCCCATCACATAATCCAGCACTGACTCCCCTCTTCCCCCCGCATACGTCCACTCTCCCTCTTCATCTCCCTTCCCTCCCCCATTGAATATCCACCATCCTGCTTCTTCCAATGCCTCTACCAGAAACCTCCCTTCTCTGTTAACTTTTTTATCCTTTGATCTTCTTCCTCTCTCCTCTTCCTGCTCCATTCCTCCCTCCCACCTACCTCCTTCCTCCCCCGTCCTCGCGTTAAAATCCCCCCCCACAATCGTCCTTATCCCTGTTCCCTTGTCCTCCACCCATTCCTTGATCTTCTCCCATTTTTCTCTTACATCCCCATTCACATATACCCCTACAATTCTCCATTTTTCCTCTCCGATCTTGATTATTCTTTTCATAAGCCCCTCTGTGATCCCTTCCTCTGCTTCCTCTACTACTTCTATCCCGTTTCTCACTCCTATTGCCATTCCTCCTATCGCTCTTCCTTTCTTATTTTTCCTACTCGCTAACTGCACCCCCCACTTAAACCCCCTCGTCAACCTCTCTCTTATTCTTTCCCATCCTCTTTTCTCCAACCACGTTTCCGACATCACCACTACATCCCAATCCTTTATTCCCTTCCAGAAATCCCCATCTTTATTCCCTAGGCCTGCCACATTCCAGAACGCTACTTTTACTTCTTTACTTTCCCCCTCTTCCCGCTGTCCCTCCCTTACTCTCCTATTTACTCCCCCCATCCTCTCCCCCTCTCTCCCCTCCTCCTCCTCTAGCCCTTCCTCTCCCCTTCCCCCGACCCCATTCCTACTATCCTCTTGACCCCCCACTTTCTCCCTCCCCTATCTTTCAGCCCTTCCTCCTCCTCATCCCAAAACCACCACACCCGCGTTTATCATTATCCTATTCTCCCCTACCCACACCTTTGCCCCTTTACTTTCCTCCTCTTTTGCTACCTTCCTAATCCTCCACCTTACCTGCCTTTCCTTCCACGTTAAGTCGTCCTCTATCCATACTTTCTCACCCCTTAATCCTCCCTTCTTCTTCATTACCTCTCTTTTTTCCCCTTCTGTCCTCAGACTTACAACTGCAAACCCTCCCTGCTCCTCTCTACCCGTTTTTACCTCCCACACTTCGTCCACTCCCACCTCCGCTCCTATCTTCTTCAATATGTCCTCCACCTTACTTCTCACATCTTTTCCCCCTGTCTTGTACCCCTTTATAATCACCCTCCTCCTCCTTTCCTTCCTCTCCCTCCCCTCCCATCTCTCTTCCATCTTCCTTAATCTCTCTTCCAGCCCCCTGCCTCCTCCTCCTTCCTTGTCTCTTTCACTCTCGCTCTTCTCCAGTTTATCTACCCTTTGCCGTATCTCTCCTAGTTCCTCCCCTCTCACCTCTATTCTTAACCCCTCCTCCCATTTCTTTTCTAGTTCCTCCACTCTTTTTTCCATCTTTTCCCTCTCTCTCCTCCACTCCTCCTCCCTCCTTTTCAACCCCTCTAGCTCTCCTATTATCAACTTCATTTTTTCCTCCATCCTCCCCTCTAATCTTTCCTCCATTCTCTCCCACCTTCCCATCATCTCCTCCATCCATCTTTTCATCGCCCCCATCATCTCCATCTCTTCCCCACCTACCGGCGATCTCGCCGTCTTCTTACTTCTCTGAAATCCCTCCTCTCCCTCTCCCCCTTCCTCTCCCTCTCCTACTCACAACCCTCTTTTCCTCTTTCACATCTCTAACACTCCCGCTGAACTCCCACTACGTCCCCTCCCTCCACCCTTCAGCCCCATCACCTTTTCGTCAGTCGCAACCTCCTTTTTCTCGCTCTCCATCTTTCTTTCCCGTCCTTCTCACCGTTCTCTTCACCCTCTCACCGTTCTCCACTTTCTCCTTCCTTGCGTCGCCTATCTCTCTCTGCTGCTTACTCACCGGCCGAGCGCGCTCGCCTCGCCGACCACGCCGCGCTTGCCTCCTCTCTCGCCTAATTTCTATATTCCGCGCTCGGGCCACGCGTTCGCGCACTCCGCTCTCCCCCTCTAAACCAAAAACTTTAACTCAACACCCGACTACTCTCGCTCGCTCCGAAAACGGAAGTCTATATATATATATATTGTATGTACATATACATAAAGTATTTTTTGGAAACTCTTTTTGAGTGTGCGTATACTTTGAGGACATTTTGATACTTTTGTCCAACATGTACTTCGAGAACTGCAGTTTATGATATTGACTGAATGTAGGCGCCAATTAGTATTATTTTATAGCATTTGTCCTCAGACCATATATTGACTATCACTCAATTATTTAATGAATTCATTAAATAATTTCCGCTTAACATAAAAGTAAAAAAACATTATGTGATTAATAATATAATAAATAATTTTCTAATGTTATTACAAATTTAGTAATCAGTATAAACAGAAAACTTTTGATACTGTAGGGACGTTTTTATTTCTCTTTTAAGTTGCCGTGTTGCTATCGCGAGCGAGCATTTCTTCGAAGCGCGCTAGGAAGACGCACGCCGAGCGCGAGCGAGCGTCCATTGTCAAACAAGCGAATAGCAGTTTTTTTTCGGCGAAAAGCTGATGCAAGCGGCGATCGAGAGTCAGTCGAGCGAGGTGACTCTCGAGATACACCTCGTGTAAGATCAAGCGACTCATTAATATACTTATTCACCTCTTGTTCAATCCAGCAATCTCTTATTTCACGACCTATCCCCATAATACATTTACCTATAAATGCATAAAAGAATAAAAATATCCCCAATGTATAGAAATGTCCTCAAAGTATACACCTCGAAGAATGTCTCCAATAAATGCTTTAAATATATTATAAATATGTATATTATAAAAACATACATGTATTATATATAATTTGAAATAAATTGACTTACATATAATATATTTAACCCTATTCGGTCACACTGGGTGAAATTCACCCAAGAGAAATTTTTTTTTTTTTTTTTACAATATTTTTGTGTTATAATAATTTTTACTTATTTATTTTCATTGTTCAAGTAAAATAAACACTCTTTAAAATTCGACATTTTTCGCGCATTCAAACATTAAAATAAATATACTTTTTGTGACGAGCAATATTATATTCTTTTTTTTATGAAAATATTATATTACTTATTATATTATTATATATTATATTATATTATTATATTGTATTATTTATTATATTACTTTTTCGACGCTGGGTGAAATTCACCCAGTGTGACCGTTACGCGATTTTACTGAAGTGTGACCGAATAGGGTTAAATTGGTAGATATAAATTTTTTTTTATTATGAATGAATATTTTTATTGAGGACAGTTTAATTTTAAGGATATATTTCAAAAAGTTTATATTACTAACTTTAATATTCTTATTTATTTTAACATACAATTTGAAAAAATATAAGTAAAAATAAGGTAATATAAGGAAACCCTGAAAAATCTCGAAAAATATAAGTTTTATAAAAAATAGTTTCAAATAAAAATTGTGGAGTTCAAAAATATTGGATGGCGTCGCCAAGGTCAGATCTTGCCAGGTCGTGGTATATTACGTCTTACCATAAAAAACTCGACAATTTCGAAACGACTTACTCAAAATGAATTAGAGAGAGAGAGAGAGAGAGAGAGAGAGAGAGAAAGAGAGAGAGAGAAAAAGAGTGAGAGAGAGTGGGAGTGTGAGTGGGGAGGGGGGGAGAGAGAAAAAGATCTCAACAAGGGCTATAAGAATATGCAATAAAAAGTAGAGGGTCCCATTTAAAAAATTCAAGGTGACCTTGTCTTATAGCCTCACCATCCAAAGTGAAATTGATAAAACTAGTAAATAGACATGAGCTTTAAAATTTGAAGTTTTATGTTTTAAAGATCAAAAATGTCAAAAATAGCTTGTCGGCATGGGAAGGAATTAATCCAGAGGATTGAAATTTTTTTGTGTATGATTCTTTGTGCATGATATCATAAACTTTTTAAAGGATAAGACCGAAAAGAATATAAATTTTTTTTTATTATTATAAATAAAGGGACTACTTTTTATTGCATATTCTTATAGCCCTTGTTCAGACCTTTCTCTCTTTTCTCTCTCTCTCTCTCTCTCTAATTCATTTTGAGTAAGTCGTTTCAAAATTATCAAGTTTTTTATGATAAGATGTTGTATACCACGACTTGGCAAGACCTGATCTTGGAGATGCCATCCAATATTTTTAAAATAAAGGGACACCCTAATAGGCATATATATGTGTTCAAATTGTTGAAATTTATATTCTTCACACAATATTATCGATAGAAAAAAATAAATATTAATAAAAATAATTTAACAATTGTCAGAGCGATGTCAGATTACGTGACATATTACAAAGAATTAATTTTGTTATATATTTATTGATCCTGCTCTATTTCTTTTATTCTCTTATTCACTCCTTTTTCTTTTAAGATATGGACAAAAAATATATTCAACAAAAGAAATTCGTACTTAAATTGTATAAGAAATGTCTAAAAAACATTCGAATAAAATGCTTATTTAGAGAAGAAAATATACTCTAAAAATTGAGATAAAACGTTTAATTTAAGGACATTTCCGTCCTATAGCGATATATATAATTTGATCATATTATTTGAGGACAGTCTCCAATCAATGCCTTTGTTCAAAAAATTTTAAAGTATAAATAAAATTTTATATTGCATTAGAAAAGGTGATGTAGTCTCCATAAAATCAATAAAACGGAGATATCTCAAAACATGCGTTGTACATATATATATATATATATTTTTATATATATTTATAATATACTTAAAGCACTTATTAGAGACATTCTTCGAGACTGTGTATACTTTGAGAACATTTCGATACATTGGGAACATTTTTATTCTTTTACGTATATTTGGAGATCTCTTTAAATGATTTTTATATGATTCTCATTGTGCATTATTTTATCTTATTAACTTTACCTTTCAATTACACGTAATTTATATAAAAAACGAAATAAATTTAATTAACTTATATTATAACGCATTTAAAATACTAGATATGAATATGAATGAATTAAGATATTTGTTTATTATCAATACATTTTTTATTGAGAACAGTGATTTTATGGTATTCCAAAAGATTCATATTATTGATTTTAACATTCTCATTATTTTCATATACCTACAATTAGAATTTGATCGCGGAAAAAATTATTTTGTTTATTACTATAAGCAAATTTACATTCAGTGATAAATAATAAAAAAATATCAATAATAAAAGCTTAAAAGTTATTAATATTTATGTATTAAATGTTTTAAATTATATATATTTTAATTATAATATTATATATAAAAATTATAATATTAAAATTATTTATTATTTATTAATTATTTATTAATTACATAATGATTTTTTATTCTCATGTTAAGCAGAAATCATTTAATAAGTTTATTTAATAACTATATAATAGTCAATTGTATAGTTTGAGGACAAGTGCGCTATAAAATAACACTGGGTGGCGCCACTATCCAGTCAAAATCATATAAATTGGAATCCTCAAAGTACACGTTGAATAAATGTATGAAAATGTCCCCAAAATATGCGATAGACCACTAATTTTTTTGAGACCAGTCCCTAAAGTATCAAAATGTCCTCAAAGTATACGCACGCTCGAAAAAATGTCTCCGATAAATACTTTGTACATATATATATATATATACTTGAATATATATATCGATATATATATATAAATATATTCCATAAATATTCCAGGGGTACGTACGTATGATTTATTCGTAATGTACTGTAGGTATTCTTGTAATATACTAGAAATATTTTACGTGACATTCTCAGTATGTACTGGCGAGGCGGATAGTCGGGACATACGAACATACTTAGTACATACTCAGTAGCTTTTAGTACGTATCTGGGATATTATAGAAATATCATAATCTACCGTTGTGATATTCTCAGAACGTTCTTGGAATCTACCCTTACTGTCTGGGATATATTTCCAAGTAGGTTTTTACTTGCGAGAAAGCTTATGGTTCTTGCGACGCCTAGTGGCGTGAGCGAAACTTATGTGTATTTAGTACAATAAGTTAGAGTGAGACTAATATATTTGTCTCATTTTAATTTATTGCACCAATTTAGTAATGTAACTACAAAAAAGATCAAATGTGAGTTAAGAAACAAAAGACGAGAAAGTAAGAAATGAGAAATATTGCTTGTTTTTCTATAATATCTAACAATAAGTTATCTTCTAAAATAATCTGTAGGTAATAAAATAAAATAGCTTTATATGTAATACAGTTTCTTGTTGAAAAACGACTATTGACGTCCAAAATTGGACATCCTATGGACGTCCAAATAAGGAGACTAAAGGATGTCCAAAATCGGATATACAATGGACGTCCATTTCATGTACACGGACGTGTGGACTCAAAATGGACATAAAGTGGACGTCCATAGGACATCCTGTGCTATCTGGGAAGTTTTACTTACGACAGTTTACTTCTTAACCACAAAAGTTCGTAATGTGATTCGTGTTCACAGTTATAACCGAGAATAATACGAATCGGAGCGTTATTGATTGGAAATGTGCGAATTGATAGTGACAACCTTTTTATATTTGATACATCACGACTTGTATTTGTTAAAGTAATTTTTTGTCCACTTCCTGCTTAGTTAGTATTTTAACAACTCAGCCTTATGCACAGAAGTAAAAAAATAAGCTTTATATTTTCTTCAGTGAACAGTCTTTATTCGATATATAAGAGAATACAGTCTTGTGTTTTTATTGACAGTAACCTTTACAGTGGGAAGGCTTGCCGAAGAGTGTGGGTACACATACATCTATATCATTCATAAGAGACAAAAAAAAGTGCACGAGAGTGTAGAACTAAAAATACAAGTGCAAGACAGTCATGCCATCTAGATAAACTTACAAGGAAAGTGTCGGAAGTGTCCCCCTCCGATTTTGATGAGCTTCTAATATGTTGTTCTACAGATCAAAATAGGGAGACATTTTTTTTTATACATGCTCATACGGCCTTTTAGGGAGTGAAACACCCCTTTGAAAAATATTGGTTTTTTTCTTTCGAAGCAAATATTTCCTAAAGTAAGAAAGATAGAAAAAAAATTCAAACGGCATATTAAATGGCTTGATGAGTACTATAAAATAACGTCAAAAAAATTTTTTTTTGTATTTTTCCAAAAAAACCCGCCCCTCCAACTTTTTTTTTTTAATTTTGAATTTCTGTTTCCACCAAATTAAAGGTTATTTTTTCACAAATTTATCCATGTATATTAAAGTTATGTTGCGTAATATCATTTTCGAGAATTAATTATAAACGTTTGTGTCCGTCCATTCAATCGATTCTTCGCGCAACGCTTTTTTTGTAATCAAAAGACGACAAATACACTTGGAAGATATATCCCGCTAAACAATATTCTGTTGCAAAAACGTTTTTGTAACATTGCAATATAGCCGTGCGACGTTTTACATTTGGTTGTATTAACCTTTTGGTAACATTTCAGGAACCAGAAATGTCCCGATTCAATTACCTTACATATGCGACGTCGAACTTGCAACGTGTTTTAGGCGTTTGAAAAACCTTATATGTGCGACGTCGCATTTACAACGTTTTTTGCGCCGTTTGTAAAACTTGCATGAAACGTTAGGGAAACGTTACAAACTTTCATTCCAAAAACAACGTTTATACAACGTTCTTTATACAACGTTCTTTATACAACGTTCCAGGAACTTATTTTCCGCTTTATGGTTAATTTGCAACGTTTTTGTAACGAATGTATAAGGCACAGTCTACAATGAGTCATTAATCGTTAATTTGCAAATGCCATCTCTTATGACTTACGACTTAGGACACTCGAGTGCATAAGAGATGGCATTTGCAAATTAACGATTAATGACTCATTGTAGACTGGGCTTTATACATTCGTTACATGCGTAATAATACGATCAGTGAAAAACAAAAATTATTCGCATATTAATTACATTTATTTTCATACACATACAACAATATTTTGTGATAAAATTAAAAAATATAAAACATCAATTATATAAGATATATTATTATATATTTATAACATGTATTTTTAAGATATTTCTAATATTTATAAGATAAATATTATTATTTTAATATTGCACTATTAGTGCATTTGCAGGATCGGCTGAACGCCATACATGAGTTCATGTACATTTCCTTAAAACTGAATTATCCGATCTGATTTCTAAGTGCTTTTGTCTAAGACAAGAAAAAAGACACAAAATCAATTCAGCTGTATAAAAATAGTAATTCATTTAAGTAGAATGAAAAAAGTACCTGCTCTCTATCATGACGTGTTTTGGCATATTTAAACCAGGCGGAAACATGATTTAAAAATTGTCTATCCGTTAACATCGGATAATGCTTTCGAGCAGCTTCTATAAAACGCAAGAAAAAATTAAAGTTTAATAAATTGATTTATATAATTTTGTTTCAAGTTAGGTCAATGCAGAAAGTCTTACTTTTTATGATCTATTAGCAGAAGTGAATTTATGGCAAAGTTTCCTTTCTGGCCTTTCCATGAACATTTCATAGCCAATTTATTGGAAAACATTTTTTCCAAGCTATGTTTTATTTGATCCTGAGGTGAGTCTCCTCCAAGCAAATAGAAAAATGTTTCCTGAAGCATATAATTATTACAATTATAACGACATATTACATTTTTCATATATGAATAATGTCGAAACATTACATATTTCAATATACATACTTTAGAGATTAATATGTAATAGAAAATTGTAAATATCAGTATATATGTACAGTAAAATTAAGTTAAAATATTCAATTACGTTAAAAGTATTTTCGGCCGCACAATTCTCTGAGTATCGACATCATACAAGCTATTTACATTTTTTCAATCTTTTTTAATTTACATGTCTAATTGAATATACGATGCAATTATATTTTAATTGTATAAATAAGTAAGTGGGGAATGTACACTATCCGTCAATGATTCGTTCCCATTCCTGCTAGGAAATAAAGACGACGCTATAGATAAACTATAAAAAATCTATAGCGCCGTCTCTATTTCCTAGGGGGGCGAATCATTGACGGGTAGTGTATATACTATTACCAGTTGTTTTTTTCCATCTTTATCATTCTTCAATGAAGTGTCATACTGCAGCAATTTTCGGTGCTTTTTAAATGGTTTTGTAGGGATAGTCGAAAAATTATTATATCTTGCACCTGCTGCTGCAAATATTACTGATTCGTCGTTTTTTTGTTTTAATTGCTCAACAAATTCATTTTGTTGTCTTAATAGCTTTTTAATCTCTATCGTGTTCTCTAAAATCTTAATTATATTCTGGCTATCTGTAAAATTACAATTAAATATTATTACATACCTTATTGTTATTATTGTTGCTGTTGTGTTGTGTAGTTGTTTAAGTAATAAAATAACAATAAATATTGATACCTGATGGAAAATCTTCAAAGATTACGTTTCCTGCGAATAAGTTATTTCTTATCGGAATTGGAGATGCGTTTGCAGCAATATTTTGCGGACCTAAATCTGTTGAATTAAAATATTTTATGTTATAAAAGTGTAACTTCGGAAAGTAAATCTTGATATATTAAAATAGTATTTGTTATTTATCGTAGATATACTACGACCAATAAATACGTGTATGTGAATGTTAAATATACATATATATACGTTCACATACCCTCCGTTGGGTAGGTTTCAAGATCTACAGTATTGTTTATATTATTGTTACGATTCATAACCCCTATATCATCCGTTTGATCTATCTGATTTTCTTTATTATCGTTATTGTTTGAGTCTAAATAAATACGAAATTAATAAGTACTCAGGATAAAACATTAACATTTCTATTTATAAACATTAAAAAAATACTAACCTATATCACCTATATTACCATTTATTTTTTTATTGACGGTTGGAAAAATGTTGTCAATATCTGCTGGCAGATTTCTTGTAGTCTGTAGAACTTCACTTGATTGTCTACGTTCGATTGCAGGATCTGAAAGATAAATATTTAGCAAAAAGACTCATCTAATCGTTGCAAAAATATTCACTTCTGTATTCACTTGTAAAACTGAATAGAGGCTATTTATGTATTACGTAAACGTATTTTTAACCAACACTTAACAAAATTAGAATTACTTGATTACAAAAAATATAATATTTATATTATTTTTATTTCATATAAGAATTTATATTATACATTTTTACTTTCTTATTTATATATTTAAAAAATTTAGCTTACTATTTTTAAAACCGTAATATGTTACAAGAAATAACAGTGTATATTAATTCTTATTACTTTTCGCTCAATCATCTCTGCTTATGCAGATCAAAATGGAATGATTGAAACTCGCGATTCGCGAACAATTTTAAAGATCAAATTTCTAAAATTAAGTTACAGGTGTTTAGATAATGTCGATTTTTTTTATTTTTGTTAAATACTTTTATTTTTTAAGTACTTTAAAGTGTCTACAAATTTGTAATGGCTTATGTTTGCATCATCACATAGCCAGAAGTGTTGGAAAAAATTGTGAAGTGAAAATGTATAAAATTGTGCATAGTTAGCCGGAATCGATATTCGGTTATAAATGGCATATTTTCATTTTTCTAGATGTTTTCAGTGGTTTAAAAATTCAAAAAATTCGAACGTGGTCAAATTATATCCACTCGTATCCCTTTACAAATTAAAATTAAATTCCTGAATTCAGTTCTATTAGTAACGTAATGCACTACTTAATTTAGTTCTATTAATAATGCACTACTAACGTACCAAATACGGTAGACAGCATCGGAGGTGGTGTCATTCTATGATTTTGGGAATTATCGCTGAAATCGCTCGTGTAATCATTTTGGCTCTTCTTTTTTATTCTCCTTTTGCTTCGGCCAGTTTCTGGCACTGACGTATCTGTATCAGTTTTTGTTTTTCTTTTTGCGAAATCTACGGCAGTCTGATATTCATCTGTCAATCAAAATTATTCATATATATATAGTATATATATATATATATATGTATATACATATCGTTACATATATTTACAAGTATTTTGAAATAAAAATAGTAATATTAATTACAATAAAGATTACCAGTTTGGAAAAAGATGTTTCTTATATTCCAAGTTTCCCAAGAACTTAATGGGGCTGTTCGTTTCTTGATTGCCCTGCGGATGTTTTTCCCAGGCCATTTGCATGTAATTTCGTTGTTTAAAATTGTTACCCATATTGTCGGGACGACTTCTACTGCAGTCGATTCTTCGAAATTCTCCGCAAATTCGACTACAGACCAAATAAACTGAAATAACACAAATTTTATTTGTAATAAAAATAAATAAAAATATCAGAATAAGTAAATGCAAAATGTGAAAGTACCTTCTTATTGTATACCATATAATTATATTAACTCAATTTTATATTAAAATTTATATTTAAATTCAAAGTATAATTTATTTACTGGTTTTATATTGATGTATTATATATTAATTAAAATTAAATGGCAGAGATTCTTTGTGTAATTATTAATTAATTATTAAATATTATTATTAATTACTATTATTAAATATTACTACTATTAAATATTTGTTATTATTGTGTATGAATTAATGGCATAATTATAAACTTATTTTCGTGCGGAAATTTTACACATTTTGCTTGAATTTCGTTAATATTAACAGTATACGTATCTTCAGAAATATTTTGCACCTGTTCTACATTAAATAGTTCAGAAGAACAGGGTGACTTAAAAAACGTTGTTGATTCTGTAAACTTTCTTCCCGTTATGAACATTTCCAGTGTGTTAGTGTTTTGGAAAATACCGTCTACGCATAGTACAGACTTGTCTCTAAGCATGACGCAATTTTCTTTATTTTCTGTGCTGAATTCATACTTTCCAATATCTACTTTTTTGTAAAATATACATCTTTCCTTATCAATAATTTGCACTTTACTTTGTTGATGTAAAATCGGATAAGTCTTGTCGTCCTGTTTCTTTTTCTGCTCTTCTTCCTTTAGTCTGTTACAAATTTGTTGTAAGGGGTGTTTTGTTGTTTTAATTTTTCGTTTTATTTCGTACAGAAAATTTTCATATTTGAAACAACTAAATGTATCAAGTGGACCGTGCAACAAGCAGTCTGCAGGTAAATGAATGAGGCCGTGTACGTTGTGATTGATGAACTCAGGACCATAAAGAACTGAATATTTTTGAACAAAATACTGAATAAGTTGCAAAGCATAATCATTATAAACTGAATATAATGCAGGACTACATAAAATACGAATAGCGCATGATAATGTCATAAAATGTGTATACATGTTCTTGTTTCTCATATTTTGTAAAACGATCGGTCCAATGTACAACAAAAATTGTCTTAGTTCAGCAGCTTTAAAGTACTCTATGTCATCTAAGCTTCTTGGTAAGCGGCCAAAATCTTTAGGTACATAATTCTTTAAAAATAATATTTGATCGTTAATGGCTTTTTTCTCATCGTCAGTGAAGCGAATGTTTTTTGATCCTCGTACCCAAAACGTTATCAGTTTTTTCATTACACCGAGAAATACCAGATGCATACCATCAAGGGGTATTTGCGAAACTAACCCGATGTTAATATTTTCAAGAGGAGTTGTACCTTTATGAAATTCATCATCTAATTTGTTTTTAAAACTTGCATCAGTTCGTAAGTCTACATTGATATCTGGGAAAGCTAGTCGGTTATTAATAAAGGTACCACTTTGAGTACATTTAGTGCAACTGTAAAATCCCGTGTGACCTTTCGTACATAAAACGAATGATTTAGCAGGAGCATCGCAAAGTAATTTACTGGCCTTTATTTTAACAGTTTTATTGCATATGTTAAATCCATTATCTTGCAAATGTTTAAATTCTGTAACAAATTCACTTAAAAATTGATTAACATCAGCTGGTTTTGTGTGCCCGTGGTAAATTCCAGCTACAAAAGGTTTTGACGCATTTTGACTAACTGAATCTACATCTAGAGAAATCAAAATTGGCCAAAATTGACTTTTTGAACTGTTTGAAATAGGTAATCCGTCTATGTTTATACTAATGGGTAACACTGGTTCTGAATTTTGAAATAAGAAATTGTGCATATTAATACTGTCATTGATGAGTCTACGAATTGTATTCTCTATACCGATGTGACAGTAGAAACCGGGGGGCACATTAATTATTTCATAGGGGCACGAATTTGGTGTTTTTAAAAGAATACGCGAGTCTGCAGGAAACTTTGGATATGGCACTCGTAAAATTTGCAACATATCGTTAATGGCCCGTTGGCTTAATAAATGTCTATATTTCAGAACCCATTGTTTAGTGGCATCAAGTGCAAACTCTTCAGTCACAGATGAAACTTTATCGTCAAATTCTACGTTACATTTATGTAATTGAAAATCATCATCGACGAGCGTTTCAATATATCTTATAGATTCTTCCTCATCTATTTCTGTTGGAAATGCTGCAGTACACTGATTTTCGGTATGTGCAAATTGTTCAATATTTATTTCATTTCTATTTCCTTTTTGCGTTGCTGACTGGAATGCAGTTTTAGTTTGTGATTTATCATTTATTTTAATTAATTTGTGATTTACCAACAAAGTTTCTAATAATTCTTTTCTGACTATTCGACGCATATGTCTTTTGGACACAAAACATTTATTTATTTTTCCCATATTTTTTTCTACTAATTCGCTCGCGCGAGTGTGCACTTGGAACAATAAGTTTTCTAAAACGTTAAATATTAATTATTTTTTAGGTTAGTATAGGTTATAAATAAGTTTGTTACTTACCTCATGTAACTGATGCTGATTCCCCTCAGCAACAGGAGTCTGAGTGTGCGATGTCATAGATCTTTTTTGTCAGAAATATACGCTTATCCGGGCGTTAATTATGCAGGAAGCGTCCTTGCGGGAGGACAATATAATGTCAGAATTATTGCGTTTTTGACGTGACCGAAGCCAACCCAGGTTAGCCAGGTTTTGAATTCGATCACGTCGAAAACGCTATTATATACTTGAGAACTTTATTAATGCACAAACCAACCGGCACACAATTAATTATACGAGAAGATTGTAACACAACACGTTTGCACACTACGCGGCAAGTCCCCCCGACTGCTCGACACACACGCCTTGTTGCAACTCAAGCGACCAATCATAACGCGCGAAACAAGAAAGCAAAACGGTGAGTGGCAACCGCTTGCAGCGCGCGACATTTGCCGCGTTCATCAGTATGTTCCTTTACTTTCTGATACGCGGAGGCCGCCAGTGGTCGCAATCAAACAATTATAATAATAGGAGTAATATTTTGAGACTTATTTGTTGCAAAATTGCAATTTGTTAAAAAGTTATGACCATTTATCAACGATAAATTGCGAGTTGACTTTACGAGGCTGCAAAATTAAATCTTTTAATAATGTCGCATTTATAACGTTAATGCGGAGTGAAATGTTTTTCAAAGTTTACGTTTTGAATGAAACGTTTAAAGTACGTAGCGAAATGAATGTTTTAGAAACATAGTAAATGCTAGCATTGAAGCAACGTTAATAAAGTCGCAAAGAAAACGTTTCATACGAAATGTTACTTGAACTTTACAAAATATTTCATTTGTGACGTTCCGAATTGACAAATTAAATGCGGAAAAGCAACGTTTCTGGTACGTTCTACGAACTGACACTAATAAAACGTTAATTTGAGACGTTTACGGAACCTTTTATTACCGTTACATGTAAACGTTTCAAATTTGCTTAATTACAGTCGAAATGTGACGTTACCAGAAAGTTACATGTTTAGCGGGATTTACCGTATAAAGATTACCTTTTTAAAAAAAAGGTAAAAAAAGCGCCAAGTGTACGCACGATATGCAAAAACTATTTAATGAAAACATTTTATTCTTATTCCATTCGTATTTTCTACTGCAAAAGTAATGATATGTTCGAAAGCTTGCGCCAAGTGAATATGGTTGTAATATTTTTTCTTCTTTATGCATCTTTATTATACCTATTATGTATCTGTTCGTTATTTTCATATTATAGAGATTTGTTGGTTGTATTTTAACAATAAAAGTATTACAATTAACTCATTATTTCCCAACCTTGTATTATTCTAAATAGACAAATAAAAAATTTAGAAAAAATTATCCATTGATAATTAATATGTTACTATTATTTGTGACCTATTAATAAAAATAACTTGTTACTATTATTATTTTTATTTTTACAGTAAGATCATTACAAGTAACCCATTATTTCTCAACTTTATATTCCAAACATACAAAAAAGAAATTTAGAAAAAATTAAATTAAGAATCACACAAAAACCACTTGGCGTGCCCAGCTGCTATTAACAACTTTTATGTTTTTTACTATATGGAGTATATATATACAGGGTGGGGAAAATGTACCGGGACACCTAAATAACTTCTGAACGGTTTGAGATATTGGATTGAAATTTACGGGGTTACAATAGTATCACACAATCTACCACATAACACCAAAAATGCCCATTTTAACACCCCCGGGAGGTGGGGGGGAAGGGAGGCGAAAAAATCTTAAATGGAATATGGGATCGAGTGAGGGTTTGTTTGAAAGAGCTTTTCGAGACAAGAACAACGCGATGTCGCCGAGGTCTCTATGATTCTTTTTCGCAGAGTTATGATCATTTAAACATTGAGATTTCGTAGTAGCGGAAGGTGTGTGTGCGTGTGTGCAAATGTGTTTCACAGAAGAGACAGGGACCCCGTGGTTCGTCAATTCCACAGTAGTTAATGACTCCAAATCCCCTTTGCTGTGTGTGTGTGTGTCTGTGTGTGTGTGTGTGTGTGTGTGTGTGTCTGTGTGTGTGTGTGTGTGTGTGTGTGCGCGCGCGTATGTGTGTGCATGTACGTGTGTGCGTATGTGCGTGCGTGCGTGTGCAAGACCGGGTGTGTGTTGTATAATCATCTAAGGCAATTATAGGGAGATTTATATCAATTGTTCAAAATGTGCACCGTCAACTGTTTGACAACAAGCTATCCGATGATAAAAAGATAAAACGGCATTTTGAATGTAATTATGAGGGATAAGAGCAGCTTCCTGAAGAATCCGATTTCGTAATTCATCCAGATTTTGTGGTTTTATTTTGTAAACTCTTTCTTTTAAGTAACCCCACAGAAAGTAGTCGAGAGGTGTTAGGTCAGGCGATCTAGGCCATTCGATAGCTCCTCTCCTACCTATCCATCGCTTAGAAAACATTGTGCTAAGATAATGACGGACGTTCCTTCCGTAATGCGGTGCAGCACCATCTTGTTGAAACCATGTGTCCTCAAAATTGTCCCCCACGATTGCCTGTATTGCTGGAACTATTTCATGTCTTAGTATATCCTCGTACTTCGCAGCTGTTAAATTTCCATCGATGAAAAATGGACCAATGACGGCATTATTGAGAATACCTGCCCACACATTTAATTTTTGCGGATACTGCGTGTGTGTTTCTTCAATCCAGTGAGGATTTGCGTCAGACCAGAATCTACAATTGTGCCGATTAACGTTGCCATTTATATAATGTTGCTTCATCTGAGAAAACTATGTTTGATAGAAAGTTAGGATCGTCGTCTATTCTTTCCATCATCAACTCACAAAATTCAATTCGTCGATCAAAATCATCCTCATTTAGCTCTTGCACAAGATGGGCTTTATAGGGATGAAATTTATTATTTTTTAATATTTTAAGATCAGACTTTTTATCAATGTCATGTTGCAAAGCAACTTTACGACTTGAATCATGCGGATTTTTGATGAAAGATTGTAGAACATCCAATGATTTTTCTGGATTTGTTGCTGATTTTGGCCTACCTAATACTGGACGATTTTTAACACTTCCAATTGAAACGTCTTATCGTTCTCTCGATTGTAGATCTTGAAATGGCAGTACCTTCATTGCGAAAAGTTTCATTGAAAAGCTGTCTCACGTCATTGTACGATCTCAATCGATCGCCCCAGCCTCTCATCATCAAAAGAGATATGCGTTCTCGTTCAGAAAGACGTAACATCGTTGACTGAAGAGATAAAAACTAAATAAACTAATACTTGGATGCTCAAGTGTTAAAAGTTATTAAAAATACAGCGAAGAGTAAAAATCACGGATTGTGATACAGTAAACTGTAATGAATGTTCAAAAATTAACTCGGGAAGCGAAAATCGAACAGAACTTGGGTACGATCTAAGATTGAAATCAATTTCAACCGTGATCGTGATCCAAACTTCGAGGAAAAACCTGGAAACGAAAAACTGAGACCACGTACGCTGACAATAAACGGCAGTGCTACGGTTTTGGGAATAATTCATGTTTTGATTTATCGATCGATTAAGCGAGCACGGATCGTCCCAGAGGGTGGATGCCGCTCCTTGAATTACGCGAACCGTGACAAGTACTCTCGGTACGCATTGCAAGTACGAAACAGTTTGACGCACGCACATACACACACACGTACATGCACACACACACACACACACCCGGTCTTGCACACGCACGCACGCACATACGCACACACACCCTCCGCTACTGCAAATGTTTAAATGATCATAACTCTGCGAAAAAAAATCGTAGAGACCTCGGCGACATCGCGTTGTTCTTGTCTCGAAAAGCTCTTTCAAACAAACCCTCACTCGATCCCATATTCCATTTAAGATTTTTTCGCCTCCCTTCCCCCCCACTCCCCGGGGGTGTTAAAATGGGCGTTTTTGGTGTTATGTGGTAGATTGTGTGATACTATTGTAACTCCGTAAATTTCAATCCGATATCTCAAACCATTCAGAAGTTATTTAGGTGTCCCGGTACTTTTTCCCCACCCTGTATATATATATATACATACATATATATATATATATATATATATATATATATATATATACAGGGTGATTCAAAATAACCGTATGTCCTTAAAGAGACATATTCCTAAGCGTATTCTGAGACAACTTTTTTTGTCAAAAATTTTTCCGGAGCTTAGTTTTCAAGATACAAAGGAAAATAGGTAGCGCATCGTGAGTCGAGTACAAAGAGACAAGAGGGGCGGAGCACTCACCGTTACACGGGTATTTACGCGAGGCGCCTGCTGCAATCAGCTGACGATACATAATCTATCAAATCAGTCGACTGCTTGCCACCGTCGAGTAAACACGCGTCGTGTGTACGTCGAAAACGTGTTGTGAGTGACAGAGATGTGAATGTGTTGTGTGCTTCGAAACGTGAACAATAAGAAAAAGGATGAAATTATTACAATTGTTTATACAAAATGATACGTTAGTAAACATGTTGAAGCTTCTTCGATACATCCCTCTCCCTCCTCTCTCTCTCTCTCTCTCTCTCACGCATTCTTGAGTGCATAAATAAATGTACATGCGTACGTGCGTGTGTCTGTCTGTCTCTGTCCGTCTGTCAGCTGCGTGCGGTGTGTGTGTGTGTGTGTGTGTGTGTGTGTGTGTGTGTGCTGATTGCTGCAGGTGCGTCGCGTGTGTGCGTGCGTGCGTGTGAGTGCGTGCGCCCCTGCTGCATGCTTGTGTGTGTGTGTGTGTGTGTGTGCGTGCGTGCGTGCGTGCGTGCGTGCGTGCGATGCCTGCGTGCGTGCGTGCGTGCGTGCGTGCGTGCGTGCGTGCGTGCGTACGTACGTGCGTGCGTGCGTGCGTGCGTGCGTGCGTGCGTGCGTGCGTGCGTTTAGTAACTACGGAGTTTATTAACTACGGTGCTTATTGCTTACGGTTCTTATTGACTACGGAGCTTATTAACTACGATGCTTACTAACTACGGTGCTTACTAGCTACGATGCGGTCTTACGGTCTAGCTTACATCTATGCGCGGATATGTACAGCATTGGGCTAACGGAGCCTCGGTTCGGGAGGCGGTGTCCTGGCGAGGCCGCCGGAGCAGGTGGAAGTCGGGCCGGGTGTGCCCGGTACGACGGTTGCACTCCGGGTGCGCCCGTGTGTCTGTGCGGAGAGGGTATGTAGTCTAGGTGGAAACCGAGCTGGGTGTTCCCAGGATGGTGGTGGCACTCCGGGTGCGCCCGGATGAGGCACGGGTGCGCCCGTGTCTCTGTGCGGAAGATCGGGTGCTCCCGATCGAGGAGTGGTCGTGGTCGTAGGTAGTAGACCAGGTCGAGTCAGGAAGAGGATCGGGACAGGACTGGTGTTTCGGTCTTCGCTCGGCGCGCTTTTATATCCACTCCGGAGTGGGTAACCGGGTGGGAAAACACGTGCTCGGGTCGTGTTGCGTGAGCCGTGCCGTCGGCGTTGGACGCGTGATCGCGGCGTGCCATGCTACGTGCGGGTCGGATGCGCACTGGCCGGGGAAGGGCTAGTGCATATATGTAATACTCCTATATTGCTAACTCCGTATCTTCACAATGAGAGAATCGAGCCCCATAAAAGAGAGACGCACGAATTCCAAATATGGGCAAGACGGTCAAGTCTATTCAGTGAGTGTAAGCGAGAGGCTAAGAGAAAACATTACCTGGTCGCGTCTGCCTAACGCTGTTAGCGCATGCGCACAAAGCAGCTGAACCGTGCGCGAGAGAGAGACTATTATACGTCTGTACCGTAATGTTTGGACCAAGATCGACATTCTTCTAGCAATATAGGAGTATTACATATATGGGCTAGTGGCGAGGCAGGCGAATCGCCACATTACTTTAGGAGATATTCGCTCCGAAAGAGAAAAACCGATTTTTCTCAAAGGGGTGTTTCATTCCCTGAAAGGCTGTATGAGCGCATTAAAAAAAACGTTTCTCTATTTTGATCTGAAAAACAACATATTAGAAGCTCATCAAAATCGTAGGGGAACACTTCCGACATTTTCCTTGTTAGTCGAAAATTAACACTACAAAAATGTTCTATCTGTAATAGTATTGTATGTGACTTAGATTTTGAATTGTATTGCATTGCTGAAAAAGACTCCGTGAGGTCGAAACGTTCAAATAATTTCGATTTTTCAAATTATTCTATTATCACGTAGTGTTAGATTAAATTAAATCTTGTAAGTCATTCATGTTTTGCTCATTATTATACAAATTGACCTTCCTTTTCTTATGATTGTTATTATTTACAACAAGCGTTATATATCCCATATTGTTAGATTTTTATAATAAAAGACTAATTATTGTTGGATATGTGTAAAAATTTATTTTTGTGACTATAGTTTCTTTTTAAAACAAGACCCTTTTTCCGAACGTGACAGCTCGTGACAGCTCGCCGGACCCGGGGTTCGAAGGGTTAATCGTGAGAAACGAGAGTTTCGAGATAGAAGATAATCCTTTATTTTTGCCAATAGTGAATTTCTTGTATTAGAAGACGCGATCGTGGATGATATATACAATGACGTGAAGCGGGCGGTGTAATGAAATGAAAATGGTATATACAATGACGTTAGATGAATCGCGCGATACAATGTTAAGGGTTTCAAGTTTCCGATTAACGTGATGGTGATGGTGACGGTATAATAGGTCCCGACACGTGGGGCGCGTCGGTAGCGTCGGGCGTTGTGTGGTACGCGCGGTAGCGTGGCGAGTCGGCGCTCGCGGTGTGATCACGCGGTGAGCGCGTGATGTGATGTCGCGTATCAATGACCGGAGTATTTAAAGGACCGCGTATTTCGTTACCGTAACAATGGCAGGTCGCGTCGCGGTGATTGACACGTGTAGGTCGGGCGTGAAGGCGCGGAATGGCGGGTGGTCGCGTAGAGGAGACGACCGGGCCGAGAACGCTCGGCGGTAACGGAGAACGCTCCGCTGCACTCTGGTCGGTGTCTCAGGGATATGGCACGGGTGTCCGGTGCTGGTGCGGGAGTCGAGAACTCTCGACGGAGGCAGAGAACGCTCTACCCCGTGTCCCGTATTCTGGTAGGAACCCGTGGGTGGCAAACGGTCGAGAACTCTCGACGGAGGCGGAGAGCGCTCTACCCCACGCGGATGACACCGAGACAGGTTTTGTCGAGGATGCAATCTACCGAGAACACTCGGCGGAAGCAGAGAACACTCTACTCCCTGGTGTTGTCGCTCTAGGAAACGGATTGAGGATTGCTTGCTTGCTTCGGCTTAATGCTTCGGCTTGCTCGCTCCGGAATCGGTACTTTGCTAATTGTGAGCGTCTTTTTATACCCGACACGCGCTAATTAACACGAGAAGGGGATTATCCCCCGTCATCGGTATACGCGTGCCGGGGTATAGGAGCGGGGAGTCGGTTTCGGTTATCGCTCGGCGCTCGGTTCTTTCCGGATCCGTTCGGTTCTGATAACGCGAGGCCGTTAGCCTCAAGCGTTATTCGGTATACAATAATTTAAAATAATGTGGGGCGCACCGTGCCCCGTTCTGCCGTTTGGTCGGATATTCTGACCGGCAGTACGATGCTTTCTGGGGAGCATCGTTACATTTTTGTAAGGACATATTGTAAGGTTGGACACAATGCCTAGCTGGCGCTGCTGTTACGTTTGCCGCGAGTCTTATAAAACTCTCGTGTCTCTTCCCGTGCACTCACGAGTGCAGACGTATGCTTGTCATTTTCTTTCTGTTAATGTTAAAAGTCTAATATAAAAACCAAAGAGTTACTAAAGGACAAAGTTTATATAATGCTAATTATAAGCTCAAATAAGTGTAACAATAAAGTCTGCATTTCACAGAGGAGTGTGTTAACTTAAATTCTATATTTCACGCTAACCACCTGACCTCGTGTTCTAACAGGTTATGGGCCCAGACCTCGTGTAAGAAATAAAGATGGCAGATTCTCGATTTTCGATCGTAAAGCTGAATAACGGAAACTATCAGATCTGGAAATATAAAGTTAAGCTACTGCTAATAAAGGACGAGTTATGGCATACAGTAAACGAAGTAAAACCAGATAATCCTGATGAGAAGTGGTTGAAAACGGATAGACAAGCAAAAGCTACAATAGGCTTGTTGGTGGAAGACGATCAGTTGCGGTATATAAGGGACGCCATATCCGCGCGGGAAGCGTGGCACACGTTAAAGTCTTATCATCAGAAGGCATCGCTCATGAATCAAGTGTATTTATTGAAGAGATTATGCAATATGAGACTTGAGGAAAGTGGTGACATGGAGACACACATAAACCGAACGTTGAATATTATGGACGAGTTAGCCGCATTAGGTGAGATATTAAAAGAAAAACTAATAATCGCTATGCTTTTAGCCAGTCTCCCCGAGTCGTATAGTACGCTCGTCACAGCGCTAGAGACCAGAGTAGAGGATGAACTAACATTGCAGTTAGTACAAAGAAAACTCATAGATGAAAATAGAAGACGCAAGGACATGAGAGATTATGAAAATAAAGGTGAGGATACAGCTCTCAAAATATCTCACAAACACGCTACGCAGCAAAAGCAGGTACAGAAATCTAAAGAACTTAGCTGTTTCTTTTGCAAGAAACAAGGTCATATGAAAAAGGACTGTACGAAGTATAAACGATGGAAGGAAAATAAGGAGAAAGTAAATACAGTCTTAAATAAAAATCAAGGATCAGATTTTTGCTTTGGTGTAACTGATGACAATAAAGAGACGAACTATCAAGGATGGTATGTAGATTCCGGTGCAACCAGTCATATGACAAGTAATAAAGGCTTCTTCAAAGATATTTATAGCTGTGATACTGACGAAGTAAAAGTAGCAGATGGTAGATATCTTAAGGTTCATGGTATTGGTGAAGGAAGCACTATTTGTCAAAATGACAAAGGAAAACACATCACTGTTAATGTAAAAGATGTATTGTTCGTACCAGAGCTAAGAGAAAGTTTATTATCAGTTAAGAAGTTAACCGAAAAAGGATTGAAAGTCATCTTTGAAGAAACAACATGCAATATTATGTATGAAGGTCAAAGTGTTGCAGTAGGTGACATTCACGGAAATTTGTACAAGCTAAAGAATGACAATAAGGTTCTCTCCGTTACCCAAATGCATGACCAAAATTGTCAGCATCAATGGCACAGAAGACTAGGATATAGAGACATCAAAGCAATTAAAGACATGATAAGTAAGGGAGAAATTAAAGGCGTACATATGAAAGATTGTGGTATCAGAGAAGTATGTGAAACATGCCTCAAAGGAAAAATGACCAGGAGCTCCTTCCCCAAGTCTTCACAACATCGATCAGAAGAAATTTTAAATATCGTTCATACAGATGTTTGTAGTCCTATGCAGACAATGACACCAGGTAAGAAACGATACATATTAACCATGATTGATGATTACAGTCGATACACGATGGTATACCTCATTGGACATAAATCAGAGGTATCGGATAAAATTCGAGAGTATATAAAGGCAGTTAAAACGAAGTTCAAGGCCGTACCAAAGGTTATTCAAATAGAGGAAAGGAGTATGTTAATCAAAAACTCCAAGAGTTGTTCAAGGAAGAGGGTATTAAAGCACAGTATACAGTAACCTATGCTCCGGAACAAAATGGAGTCGCAGAAAGGAAAAATAGGTCACTGGTTGAAATGGTGAAATGTCTACTCATCGAAGCAAAATTACCCAATAAGTATTGGGGTTATCAATAAGGCTATCAATGCAGTAAATTATCTACAGAATCGTATTATAACTAAGGCAACAGCTACTACTCCATTAAAGAGATGGTGTAATGAGACACCGAATTTAGAGAACATGATTGTATTTGGATCGAAAGTATATGTACACATCCCAAAGGAATTAAGAAAGAAGTGGGACAATAAAGCTAAAGAATTAAGATTCATGTGCATTGCCGATGACACAAAAGGTTTTCGTCTATTAGATCCAAAAACGGACAAGATAAGTATAAGTAGAGATATAAAGTTCTTGGAAAAGTCTTATTATGATAATCACAAAATTTCAGAACGTAGAGATTCTCAAGAAAATCAGTCGGAATGCATAGTACCATTTGAGATTAGAGAAATGCCAAAGCAGTACGACGTAAATGATTCAGAAACCATGGTAGAAGAGGATTGTGACCATGAAGAGGATGATGAATTCACAAATTACCAAGAAGATACTTCTTTAAGAAGAGGTCCAGGCCGACCAAAGATCGTCAGAACAGGGATAAGAGGACGACCAAAGAAGAGTTATAATATGATTGTATCCGAAGAATCAGGAATGCTTGCAGAAGTCTCCATAAAGGAGACAATAAAAGGACCGGATGTCTATGAATGGTATTCTGCTATGGCAACAGAGTTAAGGTCCATTATAGAAAATGATGCCTGGAGGCTAGTTAACAGACCAAAAGATAAAAACATTGTTGGAAGTCGTATGGTCTTAACCAATAAATGTCAACCGGATGGACACATAGAAAGGCGTAAAGCAAGAATCGTTGCACGTGGATTTAGTCAAAAGCCCGGGATGGACTTCAATAAAACCTTTGCACCTGTCGCAAGACTAAGTTCCATAAGATTTTTAGTAGCCATTGCAGCACATTATAAAATGCATATTCATCAATGTGATGTTACGACAGCATTCTTAAACAGCCCCATCACGGAAGATGTATATATGGAGGTTCTAGAGCGATTAGATAATATCTTAAAAAAGTTAATTGACAACGAAGAAAAAGAAAATCACATCAAGAGGAAGGCTCTTAATATGCTAAAAGAATTAAAGTCAGGAGATAAAGTATGTAAGCTCCAAAAGGCCTTATATGGTTTAAAGCAAGCCGGTCGTGAATGGCATACAAAGTTTGATAAGGAGCTAAGAAAGTATGGAGCACTACCATCAAGTGCAGACCCCTGTGTATATTATAAAGGTCAAGGAGAAGGCATTATTTTAATACTTACATATGTCGATGATATAATAGTAGCATCAAAGGATTTAAGTAAAATACAGGATTTCAAGAATCATTTAAGTCAAGTACTTAAAATCAAAGATTTAGGAGAAATAAAGTATTGTTTAGGAATTGAATTCTCTAGAAAGAATAACAGTATTATTCTAAACCAAAAAGGATATATTAAAGACTTAATTATTAGATTCAACATGGCGGATGCAAACCTAGCAAAGACTCCGATGGAGGCGAGTTTGAAGTTATTCAAACAAGAAAATCATCCAGAGGCTTTGGATATCCCTTATCGTGAGTTAATTGGATGTTTAATGTATTTAGCAGTGAGCACACGGCCAGATGCGTGTGCCTATGCGGTAAGTTATTTAAGTCAGTTCAACAGTTATTATGGACCAGAACATTGGACTGCAGCAAAGAGAGTCTTACGATATCTCAAAGGAACATTGGAGATGTCATTGATTTACAGCCCAGATCAAGAAAGCCTTAAGGGCTATGTGGATTCTGATTGGGGTAACTGTATAAATGATCGACGCTCATACACAGGATTTGTTTTCTTTCTCAGTCATGCACCAATTACATGGGAGTCGAGGAAACAGCGGACTGTCGCACTCTCTTCTACTGAAGCAGAGTATATGGGCCTAACAGAAGCTACCAAGGAGGCTATCTATCTACAGAAATTTTTGACAGAGATCGAATTAGAGAAACTCTCTGCGTTAACAATCTACAATGATAGTGTCAGTGCACAAGAGCTAGCAAAGAATCCAGTTCATCATGGGAGAACAAAACATATTGATGTCAGGCATCATTTCGTGCGTGAGGCTTTAAAGAATCATCTAATAAGATTGGACTATTTGTGTAGCGCAGAGATGATTGCTGATATAATTACCCTTAAATAAGCATTATAAATGCATAGAGTCATTAAGTTCATTATCATAAATTTGTGTCTCCTTTATCTTTTAATTTCTTTTAAATTTTTAAGGGGAAATGTTGGATATGTGTAAAAATTTATTTTTGTGATCATAGTTTCTTTTTATATTGTAAGGTTGGGCAATGCCTAGCTGGCGCTGCTGTTACGTTTGCCGCGAGTCTTATAAAACTCTCGTGTCTCTTCCCGTGCACTCACGAGTGCAGACGTATGCTTGTCATTTTCTTTCTGTTAATGTTAAAAGTCTAATATAAAAACCAAAGAGTTACTAAAGGACAAAGTTTATATAATGCTAATTATAAGCTCAAATAAGTGTAACAATAAAGTCTGCATTTCACAGAGGAGTGTGTTAACTTAAATTCTATATTTCACGCTAACCACCTGACCTCGTGTTCTAACAATTATTTATATTGTATAAAAGTATTTAATTTTATTTTATTCTCATTTAATGTTAGCATTTATATATATGGGTTATTATTTTCATGTACTTAATGATTATAACAATTTGTTAACAAAAATGTTCATAAATAGTATTATATTCATTATGACCATTAAATATCTTAAACTTACATTTTATTTCAGACTATTGCCTGTCCTGTACTATAATTTATTCATTGAACTGTGTATCATGTTTATTTTTATCTTATATTTAATGTAACAACCGTTTCAGATTAAAGTATAAGTTTAGTGTTGCTTTTAACTTGAATGTTATTCTGAAATTTGAGAATTAATTTAAGTGTTACTTTCAACTTAAGAGTAACGTTCAAATTAACTCTCAAGTTGAGAGTGATACTGAAATTAACATTCAAATTGAGAATAATACTCAAAAACACTTAAGTTGAGTATCACTCTCAAGTTGGGCGTCCGAAATCCGTTTCTAATTATGTATCGACAATTTCAATTATATACTACAATAGTTTTTTACTAATTATATTTATTCATTATATTATTTCATTATATCACATTATTATATTCATATATATTTATAATTTTTATATATAGTATGATAAACATCTTAAACAACAATGAATAATTTTACTTAAATAAAATTATATTTTTTAAACATATTAAACATACATTCATTTATTTATTATAATTATCATAATTATAACTGTTATAGTAATTATAATTATTATAATAATCATAATTATTAACATAATTATCAATTATTGGTGGTGTCCAATTGTAACACTGAGGAAAATCTGATGGTATACTTGGAAGATCATACTCTGTACCAACATGGAAAACGACATTCATTCCAGTTGCGGTGTGCCATAAAAAATGGCAATGGAAGAACCACCAGCCTGCAAAACAGATATTCCTGGTTCATATTTAAAGTTTATTTAAAATTACATAAATAAATAAATAAATTAAAAATACATATAAATTTAATAAATATCTAGAAATGTTATTCTAATAAAAATTAAAATTTTTTTGATAATAATGAATAAAAATTATTATAAAAATAAAATATATGAAAGGTTTTAGTAAGAGTAAATCTCTTTAACCCTTTGAAGCACAGCGGGATTCCTAGAATCCCACATATTTTCAACTCAACTTTTATTTATTTAGAATAGTTAGAATTCGATTTTAATGCTTTGATTTTTGACTAAGATGATTAGCTACAAACTGAAATGTGTAGTTTTCATTAATTGTTTATAAAATTAATCTTATAATTAAACAAATCATGAAAAACAGTGTTTTTTAAAAAAAATTCATGGTTGAAAGAAAGTGTTATCCTATTTTCGTGAAAATTGGTATACATGGGTTTTTGGGGTCGCTGATTACGAATCCGACGTCAGATTTTCAAAATTGAAAATGGCGAATTCAATATAGCGGACTAAAATTTTGAAATTTCTCTAAAAATAAAAAAAAACTGGTATGTAGGGATTTTTGGGGTCGCTGATACGAATCCGACGTCAAATTTTCAAAATTGAAAATGGCGGATCCAATATGACGGACCAAAGTATTTCTAAAGTAAGAAGTTTCAATGATTATTCTTGAATAAGACCTTACGAAGACCTTATTATGAATTCCTTCTCAGAATTTCAAGACAAGAGATCGTCGATTTCAGTATTGAGAAGGAAAATCTCATAAGATTATCGCGATCGAATCAAATTTCTGATATTCTACATTTGTTATTCCATTAGTCATATATCGACTCGAATTCGTCAAACCTTGAACGTCATTCGTAATCTCCCATTTTTGTTGACGTTATTGGAGGCATTATTCGTATGGATTGATATAGTTTTCATTTCTCCAACTGAATCTTCTAAGAAAAGTACTTTTATTATAGTGTTTGTGTAGACATAACTCCACTCTGCTGTTGATTGATAGTAAAGGAAAATGCCTATGTATAAATATATGGGAAATAGATGATTCGGCAATATTCCTATCAAAACTTTCATTTGTTGCATTACATACATAGCACACTTTGATTTTGTTACTAGTACTTTAATTTTGATCAATATATAAATATATGGAAATTTTTGTCGTGGTGGTCAATTTACTGTGAATGTATACTTTTTTTGGAATAAATCGATGGAATAAATTCGAGTAGGAAATTCGACGATAGAATGGATGTAATAGAAACTGATATACCTAGTAATAGTGAATCGGTTGATAGCCTTGGATGTTCCGATGACGAGGACAACGAAATGGATTGCAATTGTAATGCTGGTGGAGTCTTTGATCATAGAATCGTCGAGGCAGATGATGACTCCAATGATGTCTTCGAAGATGATGAAGGTTCTGGTCAAGATTGGAAACGTGTGGGACAGTCTTACAATGATACTCCTTTCACTCAAGTTTGTGGACCAAAATTATCAGATACTGTGAGGTCTCCATTGGATATATTTTTTCTCACAGGATCTCGTCGAATTGCTTGTCAATCAAACTAATCTTTATATAAATCAACGAAGTTCGTTACCGAAGCACAAGCAAATCAAAGTAGAACCCGTGACAAAGGAAGAAATGCTCACATTCTTGGCCATAAACATTTTGATGGAAATAAAAAAAATTCCATCCTATAGATACTATTGGTCTTTGAATCTTCAATTGAAAGATTCATACATTAGTTCTGTAATGAGCGTCAATCGATTTGGATTTCTATTATCTAATTTTCATTTGAACGATAACGCTATGGAGCCAAAAAAAGGTCATGTGGAATATGATAAACTTTACAAGATACGTCCGATGTTAGATGCATTATCGGAAACTTTTAAGGATTCTTGGAATCCAAGTAGAAATCAATCGATCGACGAAAATATGATCAAGTTCAAGGGACGAAGCTCCATAAAACAGTATATACCAAACAAATCAATAAAGTGGGGCTATAAAGTTTGGGTACGAGCTGACCAATGTGGTTTGGTATGTGACTTTCAGTTGTACACAGGCAAGACTGCTAATAAAAAGGAAACAAATTTGGGTGCTCGAGTGGTAAAAAATCTAACGAGAGCGTTTGTAGGCAAGTACCATCACGTCTATTTTTATAATTATTTCACAGGTCATGAGTTGCTTATTTCTCTAAAAAATGATGGTATTTTGGCTTGTGGAACTGTTAGACAAAACAGAAAAGGTTTGCCGAAACCTCAAAAGCCTGATAAAAAGATGGAAAAAGGTGAGTTTGAATTTCGCACCTCTTCAAGTAGTATTGGTTGGGTCAGATGGAAAGATAATAGGGTCGTTCATGCACTATCAAATTTCCACGACCCTTCTGAATCCTCTGAGGCAAAACGAACAGAGAGAGATGGAAGTGTTACAAATGTACGTGTGTGTTGTCCAAGTATCATAAATGACTATAACATATAGGGGTTATGTTGATAAAGCCGACATGCTCAAATCACTTTATGAAATTGACAGAAAATCAAAGAAATGATGGCACAGAATCTTCTAGCACTTCTTGGATGTTGCAGTTACAAATTCTTTCTACCAAGCAAAAGAGAGTCTTAATGTAAAATTGAAAAAATTTAGATTATCAATCATAGATGCACTGATTGGTAACACACCTCCCAAGAAAAAGGGTCGAAAACCGTTACTAGTCACTTTTACGGGTTATAAATTGAAAGTGTCCGACGAAAAGCGATTCGGTCCAGGCCCTCATCTCCCAATTCACAGGCCAGATGAACGTCGACGTTGTACGTATTGTAGTAGCAGAGACAACAATAAGAGAACACACTGTTTTGCAATATCTGCAAAGTTGCATTATGCCTACAAGCAGATAGGAATTGCTTTATACCCTATCATGCAAGTAGTTATTAAGATGAGCAAAAATTACAAAAACATATTCAGTTTAAATACTTAATATAAAATATTTATAATAGAAGAACAGATTGAAAAACCCAAGAAAATACACAAAAAAATTTTTAAACAAGAAAAATATTTTTAAAAAAATAAAAAAAGATGGAGACTATAGTCGCCACGTCTTTCATATCTCTGGGTTCGGAGAGCGGTTTTTCTTCGTGAAATTTATTAGTAGATCAAACAACTGCAATCAAATTTTCATCAAAATCTAAGACAGATTCGTAATCAACGACTCCATAGCTCGTGTATACAAATTTTTTTGGATTTTACAAAAAATTCGAAATTTTGGTCCACTATATTGGATCCACCATTTTGAATTTCGGAAATCTGATGACGGATTCGTAATCAGTGACTCCATAAACCTCTATATACAAATTTTTTTGAATTAAAAAAAAATTTTTTGAAAATTGGATCCGCTATTTTGAATTTTGGAAATTGGACAAATACATCGTAATCAGAAAGCCAAAGATTGTGTGTATGCAAATTTTCAAGAAAATGATATCGCTAAAAAAATTCGTGCTTCAAAGGGTTAAAAAATATTAACAAAAAAAGTTTACTAAAGAGAATGTACGATTCTATATTGGATTTTCAATTTTCCATGCGAAATGAGTCCACCTCACATTTTCCCTGCTTTCAAGAAAAAACTACTTTCCATCTCATACGGTGAGAACGTCATTAACATCAATATTTACAATGAAGGTTAGTTTTATTCATTAAACGTTTTTATAAATAACTTTTTAAAAACTTACTCCTTCCTAAAGAAAACTTGCAGATATTTCATTTTTATAATAATTTTGTTGATTGCTATCAAAAAACTTACGTTTCCATTGGAGTAGTATTTGTAGATATTTACCTTAGATTTAAAGAAAAGATAGTTCTAATTTAAAATTACTTTTGCGATGGCGGAACTGGCCGCCACTATGTTACGGAAGAACAATCTGCGAGTATTATAGTGAGCATGATGTTCGTGCCGAGTTGACAGAGTTTGTTTTTTTGTCAGATAAAATATCAACTTTAAAATTTCTTAAATCGGAAAAGTAACAATTATTTGCACATGACATGAATTGTATATTATTTATGATTGCAAATAATTTTTATTTTTTTCAGACCAGTGAGTCAGATTGATACCAGCGGCGACACGACGTCTCTCTCGCGACGATGCGATTATATTTATGGCTAAAGTGCAAACAGTATGCTAACAATATGTGATGTTTAAGATACTGCATCTCTTTGTTCTTAACTAATGAAAGTTAAATTATAATATTGTTACATTCTCGCGCGTATCTGCACTCACGACGACTCATACTCCCGCGCATTTTTGCACACAACAAAATAACAGACAAAGCTCGCGGAAAAGAAACTCTTTATTAAATTAGGAAATACAGAAAACTTGTAGCACTTGTTTCTGACTAATTCAAATTTCCAAGATGTCCTTTTTCCAATAGTAGCTTGTTGTCAAGGTGATATACTTCGTGACTTCCGTATCCGAGAGCAGTTCAATCAAACTTAAAACTAAAGACCGTTTCAGCGCGGGCATACGTTGCTCCTCCTCTTCTAGATTATTGTCCCAACAATCAACTCAAACGACCCCTGATAGCACAACGATCTTCTTCTTCTTACACAAACTCCAGGACACCAAAATGTTTCTGGCCTACTTTGGGTTACTGTCGCAGACTACCGGACTCCGTCTTCTCAATCCGCTTCATGAAAATCTGGGATCCTATTTTTTCTACCTTCCAAAGCATATATTCTGGAGACTTTAATTGACATTTCTTCCCAAGAAAGATAGTTTTCTTCCATGTTAACCTTAGAGCATTCTTCCAACTACCCCTCTCATAGAATTCCCACCATCGAGCACGCGCTCGGCTCTCTTCTTCTCCAACACCCTCTTCTCCGAGCTTTTACTGCACTATGACTTGCGCGCTTCTTTCTTAATTCTTCAGAGGAAAGAGATGTCTTCCTCTTCTGTCGCTGTCCTCTTCAGAGTACTCTCCATCCCTCTTGAAAATCTTTGGACAAGGAAAAATAATCTTCCGTGGACATTTTTTACGTTTCACAAGACTCCTCTAGTCTTTACCTTGGTATTCGCCCTAAGTTTTCCACGGAAAAACAGATCAAAAACCGTAGAAGAGGCAATCTTTTTGCAAGTTTCTTTATGAATTTTCGTTTGAAGAGGTCGCGGATACTTTGCTCAGTCTCTTATAGAAACTCTTCTAGGATAAATTTCTTTCCGAACTCAAAAGCTTTCCTCCAAGAAAAACAAAACAACACGCACAGAAAGTAAGGGACAGAATAATAAAATTTTCAAGTTCTTAAAAGAGTTCTTAACATGGCACAAGACAAATGATTATTCAAGCGTTTCATTATAAACATTTTCATTTCTCATATCTTTTTTATGTTTTACTTTAAACTCTTTCTCCTTAAATATCTCTCAGAAAAAAGAACTAATCTATCTATCTACGTGTACTATTCTCTTTCCATGCCGTTCTCCGAATGCAGTAAACAGTGTTGCTGAGTATTTTCACAATAAAAAAAAATCTTCCAAATTGCTTTGCACAATACCTCGAATTGCGTCTGCTGTTGAAGACGCTCCTCATGAAGCTGCCTAATCTCCTCTAACGCCGCTTGCAGGATACCCGCTTGTTCCGGAGATTCCCCACTGATGGTCGCTCGAGGCGGAGCTTGAGAACAAGTAATCCTCGGAGAGTGTATCGTTGACATATCGGAAAAAAAATATTTAACTGCTCGTTCTGGCACTAACTGGTAAAGGAAAGAGTCGGAAGTGTCCCCCTCCGATTTTGATGAGCTTCTAATATGTTATTCTCCAGATCAAAATAGGGAGACGTTTTTTTTTATACGTGCCCATACGGTCTTTTAGGGGGTGAAACACCCCTTTGAAAAAAAATGGTTTTTCTCTTTCGGAGCGAATAACTCCGAAACTAAGAAAGATAGAAAAGAAATTTAAACAGAGTATTAAATGGCTTAATGAGTACTATAAAATAATGCAAAATTTTTTTTTCTTTTTTCACTTTTCAAAAACCTTGCCCTTTCAAATTTTTTTTCGAATTTTTGAATTTTTGTTTTTACCAAATTAATGGTTACTTTTTTTACGAATTCATCCATGTATATTAAAGTTATGTTGCGTAATATCATTTTCGAAAATTAATTATAAACGCCTCCGTACATATGCTATTTGTGTCCGTCCATGCGCTCGATTCTTTGCGCAACGCATTTTCCTGTAATCAAAAAATGACGAATATATTTGGAGGACGTATCCATATGTAATCACGGAAATTTTCATCACATACAGCTTGAGCACTTATATAAAATTTAGAAAGTTACAAGTTAAGACGTTTAACATAAGTTTAAAGATCTATAAGACGAATAATTTTATCGTTGGAGGAAGTATAAAATGTTGTCGATTTGCAAGCATTAGTTTAATACGTAACATCGTACATTTTATCGTGTACCCTTAATTAAATTGTGTGAACTATTAATCGCGGTTTTGTATAAGACGGATTGATATATTACAATAGATATTAACCCGTAACGGTCACACGTCCAAATAATAACTTAAGGGTCACACGGGGTCCAGCGGACCCCACGCACTTAAACGAATCTTACTTGTATTCTATTTGATACATTGACTTAAATCTTGCGCCAAACTTTAATTTAACATTCCCTCTAAATGATTTAATCGTTTTTTTTTTATGATTTTAAAATAGTCAAAAATCGATAAGAAAAAAAAACTCACGAAATTTAACTTTTTTTACAAAAAAATTCATAGAAAGTTTAATTTTTGCAATATCGAAAAAAATCCAACGGCGTTTTACTCGGGAAACAATATATTTTTGAAAAAAAATAGAGATTTAAGAAACTTTGAAAAAAGTATATTTATTTTGAAGTCTGAAGTTACAAATTTTGGTCAATCTCGTGAAATAGAAATGGTACATTTATACATGCTATAAGTCTAATTTCGAAAAGTCCTTCTGAACTCAAAATAGCCACAAAGTTTGCCTGGGGTCCACTGGACCCCGTGTGACCATTACTGGTTAAGAATTCAAAATTCTTTAGTATTATAGCAAGATGGAAGTATCTTGTATTAAGTGTGGTATACCTCATTAATTGAAGGTATTTTATTAATAGAATTTAACATTGTGCTGTGAGTGTTTTATTTATTTTAATTATTATTAATTGGTTTATTTTATTCTTTTTTTGAATAGTTTCTTTCTTCTTCGTTAAAATGTAGATAATGTAAGGAAAAAATTCCAGTCGCTGCTTTAAACACTTACGTAAAAGATAAAATAAAAAAGTATGAAAATTTTAGAATTGTATATATTTTTAATTTATAGATCATTAATAAGAAAAGAAGAGGAAAAGAGTAAAGGATTGATAAATGTATGATATTGTTGTGCTTGAACCAGCACAAGGACTCGGAAATTCTACACGATTATAAGCAAGGCTTGACACGCATATATTAATTTAAGACGGGTGTAAATCGATTCAAAGTTTATTTAATTAATAAAGTACAGCAGATCTTTTTAGAAATCAGACTATGGTAGTTGATGATATTTTCTAGAAATTTACGAATTAACGGATATAACGATGTAAAGGTTGTAAAATTGACATTACTCGATACATGCTTATACATGAAGCCGTCAATCGTACTCTTTATGTTCGAATTAGAACATCATTTTGAGCTGTGTCAAAGTATAAAAAAGCGTTAGTGAGAGATATAAAGATTTCATAGATATTTTACGCAATAAATTCTTCATCTAATTTAGTTAATAAATTAATTTTTATTTCAAATCTCCAAAAACTCTTTTTCTTCGCCAGTGAATATTAAACAATATTAAACAAATTTTGATTATTTGTCAAATATGTATATTTAGGGACAAAAAATTAAAATCGATATCGTTTTTAAAGTTGGTGATTTCTGTATTTCAGAGAAGCAGTAAATCTCGATAGCACGCAGATAATTTGCCAGACGAGTCGACAAACAATCAAAATTTGTTTAATATTGTTTAATATTCACTGGCGAAGAAAAAGAGTTTTTGGAGATTTGAAATAAAAATTAATTTATTAACTAAATTAGATGAAGAATTTATTGCGTAAAATATCTATGAAATCTTTATATCTCTCACTAACGCTTTTTTATACTTTGACACAGCTCAAAATGATGTTCTAATTCGAACATAAAGAGTACGATTGACGGCTTCATGTATAAGCATGTATCGAGTAATGTCAATTTTACAACCTTTACATCGTTATATCCGTTAATTCGTAAATTTCTAGAAAATATCATCAACTACCATAGTCTGATTTCTAAAAAGATCTGCTGTACTTTATTAATTAAATAAACTTTGAATCGATTTACACCCGTCTTAAATTAATATATGCGTGTCAAGCCTTGCTTATAATCGTGTAGAATTTCCGAGTCCTTGTGCTGGTTCAAGCACAACAATATCATACATTTATCAATCCTTTACTCTTTTCCTCTTCTTTTCTTATTAATGATCTATAAATTAAAAATATATACAATTCTAAAATTTTCATACTTTTTTATTTTATCTTTTACGTAAGTGTTTAAAGCAGCGACTGGAATTTTTTCCTTACATTATCTACATTTTAACGAAGAAGAAAGAAACTATTCAAAAAAAGAATAAAATAAACCAATTAATAATAATTAAAATAAATAAAACACTCACAGCACAATGTTAAATTCTATTAATAAAATACCTTCAATTAATGAGGTATACCACACTTAATACAAGATACTTCCATCTTGCTATAATACTAAAGAATTTTGAATTCTTAACCAGTAATGGTCACACGGGGTCCAGTGGACCCCAGGCAAACTTTGTGGCTATTTTGAGTTCAGAAGGACTTTTCGAAATTAGACTTATAGCATGTATAAATGTACCATTTCTATTTCACGAGATTGACCAAAATTTGTAACTTCAGACTTCAAAATAAATATACTTTTTTCAAAGTTTCTTAAATCTCTATTTTTTTTCAAAAATATATTGTTTCCCGAGTAAAACGCCGTTGGATTTTTTTCGATATTGCAAAAATTAAACTTTCTATGAATTTTTTTGTAAAAAAAGTTAAATTTCGTGAGTTTTTTTTTCTTATCGATTTTTGACTATTTTAAAATCATAAAAAAAAAACGATTAAATCATTTAGAGGGAATGTTAAATTAAAGTTTGGCGCAAGATTTAAGTCAATGTATCAAATAGAATACAAGTAAGATTCGTTTAAGTGCGTGGGGTCCGCTGGACCCCGTGTGACCCTTAAGTTATTATTTGGACGTGTGACCGTTACGGGTTAATATCTATTGTAATATATCAATCCGTCTTATACAAAACCGCGATTAATAGTTCACACAATTTAATTAAGGGTACACGATAAAATGTACGATGTTACGTATTAAACTAATGCTTGCAAATCGACAACATTTTATACTTCCTCCAACGATAAAATTATTCGTCTTATAGATCTTTAAACTTATGTTAAACGTCTTAACTTGTAACTTTCTAAATTTTATATAAGTGCTCAAGCTGTATGTGATGAAAATTTCCGTGATTACATATGGATACGTCCTCCAAATATATTCGTCATTTTTTGATTACAGGAAAATGCGTTGCGCAAAGAATCGAGCGCATGGACGGACACAAATAGCATATGTACGGAGGCGTTTATAATTAATTTTCGAAAATGATATTACGCAACATAACTTTAATATACATGGATGAATTCGTAAAAAAAGTAACCATTAATTTGGTAAAAACAAAAATTCAAAAATTCGAAAAAAAATTTGAAAGGGCAAGGTTTTTGAAAAGTGAAAAAAGAAAAAAAAATTTTGCATTATTTTATAGTACTCATTAAGCCATTTAATACTCTGTTTAAATTTCTTTTCTATCTTTCTTAGTTTCGGAGTTATTCGCTCCGAAAGAGAAAAACCATTTTTTTTCAAAGGGGTGTTTCACCCCCTAAAAGACCGTATGGGCACGTATAAAAAAAAACGTCTCCCTATTTTGATCTGGAGAATAACATATTAGAAGCTCATCAAAATCGGAGGGGGACACTTCCGACTCTTTCCTTTACCAGTTAGTGCCAGAACGAGCAGTTAAATATTTTTTTTCCGATATGTCAACGATACACTCTCCGAGGATTACTTGTTCTCAAGCTCCGCCTCGAGCGACCATCAGTGGGGAATCTCCGGAACAAGCGGGTATCCTGCAAGCGGCGTTAGAGGAGATTAGGCAGCTTCATGAGGAGCGTCTTCAACAGCAGACGCAATTCGAGGTATTGTGCAAAGCAATTTGGAAGATTTTTTTTTATTGTGAAAATACTCAGCAACACTGTTTACTGCATTCGGAGAACGGCATGGAAAGAGAATAGTACACGTAGATAGATAGATTAGTTCTTTTTTCTGAGAGATATTTAAGGAGAAAGAGTTTAAAGTAAAACATAAAAAAGATATGAGAAATGAAAATGTTTATAATGAAACGCTTGAATAATCATTTGTCTTGTGCCATGTTAAGAACTCTTTTAAGAACTTGAAAATTTTATTATTCTGTCCCTTACTTTCTGTGCGTGTTGTTTTGTTTTTCTTGGAGGAAAGCTTTTGAGTTCGGAAAGAAATTTATCCTAGAAGAGTTTCTATAAGAGACTGAGCAAAGTATCCGCGACCTCTTCAAACGAAAATTCATAAAGAAACTTGCAAAAAGATTGCCTCTTCTACGGTTTTTGATCTGTTTTTCCGTGGAAAACTTAGGGCGAATACCAAGGTAAAGACTAGAGGAGTCTTGTGAAACGTAAAAAATGTCCACGGAAGATTATTTTTCCTTGTCCAAAGATTTTCAAGAGGGATGGAGAGTACTCTGAAGAGGACAGCGACAGAAGAGGAAGACATCTCTTTCCTCTGAAGAATTAAGAAAGAAGCGCGCAAGTCATAGTGCAGTAAAAGCTCGGAGAAGAGGGTGTTGGAGAAGAAGAGAGCCGAGCGCGTGCTCGATGGTGGGAATTCTATGAGAGGGGTAGTTGGAAGAATGCTCTAAGGTTAACATGGAAGAAAACTATCTTTCTTGGGAAGAAATGTCAATTAAAGTCTCCAGAATATATGCTTTGGAAGGTAGAAAAAATAGGATCCCAGATTTTCATGAAGCGGATTGAGAAGACGGAGTCCGGTAGTCTGCGACAGTAACCCAAAGTAGGCCAGAAACATTTTGGTGTCCTGGAGTTTGTGTAAGAAGAAGAAGATCGTTGTGCTATCAGGGGTCGTTTGAGTTGATTGTTGGGACAATAATCTAGAAGAGGAGGAGCAACGTATGCCCGCGCTGAAACGGTCTTTAGTTTTAAGTTTGATTGAACTGCTCTCGGATACGGAAGTCACGAAGTATATCACCTTGACAACAAGCTACTATTGGAAAAAGGACATCTTGGAAATTTGAATTAGTCAGAAACAAGTGCTACAAGTTTTCTGTATTTCCTAATTTAATAAAGAGTTTCTTTTCCGCGAGCTTTGTCTGTTATTTTGTTGTGTGCAAAAATGCGCGGGAGTATGAGTCGTCGTGAGTGCAGATACGCGCGAGAATGTAACAATATTATAATTTAACTTTCATTAGTTAAGAACAAAGAGATGCAGTATCTTAAACATCACATATTGTTAGCATACTGTTTGCACTTTAGCCATAAATATAATCGCATCGTCGCGAGAGAGACGTCGTGTCGCCGCTGGTATCAATCTGACTCACTGGTCTGAAAAAAATAAAAATTATTTGCAATCATAAATAATATACAATTCATGTCATGTGCAAATAATTGTTACTTTTCCGATTTAAGAAATTTTAAAGTTGATATTTTATCTGACAAAAAAACAAACTCTGTCAACTCGGCACGAACATCATGCTCACTATAATACTCGCAGATTGTTCTTCCGTAACATAGTGGCGGCCAGTTCCGCCATCGCAAAAGTAATTTTAAATTAGAACTATCTTTTCTTTAAATCTAAGGTAAATATCTACAAATACTACTCCAATGGAAACGTAAGTTTTTTGATAGCAATCAACAAAATTATTATAAAAATGAAATATCTGCAAGTTTTCTTTAGGAAGGAGTAAGTTTTTAAAAAGTTATTTATAAAAACGTTTAATGAATAAAACTAACCTTCATTGTAAATATTGATGTTAATGACGTTCTCACCGTATGAGATGGAAAGTAGTTTTTTCTTGAAAGCAGGGAAAATGTGAGGTGGACTCATTTCGCATGGAAAATTGAAAATCCAATATAGAATCGTACATTCTCTTTAGTAAACTTTTTTTGTTAATATTTTTTAACCCTTTGAAGCACGAATTTTTTTAGCGATATCATTTTCTTGAAAATTTGCATACACACAATCTTTGGCTTTCTGATTACGATGTATTTGTCCAATTTCCAAAATTCAAAATAGCGGATCCAATTTTCAAAAAATTTTTTTTTAATTCAAAAAAATTTGTATATAGAGGTTTATGGAGTCACTGATTACGAATCCGTCATCAGATTTCCGAAATTCAAAATGGTGGATCCAATATAGTGGACCAAAATTTCGAATTTTTTGTAAAATCCAAAAAAATTTGTATACACGAGCTATGGAGTCGTTGATTACGAATCTGTC
>CABEGB010000343.1:0-42605 GCA_901521435.1 Crematogaster levior
AAAAGTAGCGTATCACACACGCGCAGTGATTTATGTCAGTTATGTTTACTCAAAAAGAAGAATTAGCATCTTGTATTAACGGAAAAATCCCAAATACGAGAAAATAGCTAATAAAGCTAAACCACGTCTCCTCGATCCAAATCGCATCGAAGCACTAGTTGCAAGATACAAATATAACAGTTTATTGAATAATATAAAGACTGGAACATTGCAATTATCTAAATTTGATCTTATATTAATCTTTCACTTTAAAAGTTTACTGCTTGTCTGGTTAATTTGTGTTTTATTTCGAATACTGCATATACTTTTTCACAGAAAGATTTTATAAATGGCCTGACATAAAATTCAATAAAAATATTTTTGTCAAATTTTCTTTTTGTAAAAACCAGTCTCTTCTGTATTTATTATATTATTATCGTAATAAGATTTTAACATGCTCTAACATGCCTTGATTTTGTTACCATGTATTTTCAAAATTTTGAATGTACAAAGGATAGTACAAAGCCGTTCAAACTCTGCAATACGGCAAAAGTGCAATATGCTGTACCTCGGGCATCAAAAACTCGTCAGAATCACTAATGTAACGTTGAACTACATCTTTATTTTAGTTTTTTGGAATTGTCAGTATAAAAGTTGGAAGTATATCAGTTCCGAATGTGTCACCTTGATATTTTTTTTATAATAAAATATATAATATTTTAACTTTTAACTATGTGCCAATTTAATTTCTGGTGATAAATTATTTTATATAAGTTTTGCCAAATATTATAATAAAGTATTATTAAAAAGTAAAAGTTTATAATATTTTTATTATATAAATTTTATATATAAATGTAAATTATATAAAGTTATAGAATAAATAATATTTCACTAATACACATGTCTTATAATAATATTTATTATCTAACAAATATTTATGAATCACATTATGTATGTATTACATATTTGACACAAATAATAATGTAGTTGTATCTATATTAATTATAAGTGATTGCATCTGTTCTTTTAGTAAATAAACTATTACAAAAAATAATTATTTATTATGAAATTTATTTATATAGTTATCTATTATTAAATATCTACTATAAACTCATACTTAATTAAAAGAAGTAAAAAAACTATTGAATCTTCTTCAAAACTACTGATAATTATTAATAGCATATTTTTTAACAGTTCTCAATAATTTTATTTGTGTTAAAACTATAATTTTTTAAAACTAGAATTTTCTAAAAGTTTACCCAATATTACCCTCAATTAGTTTTACTAATAGTATTTAACACTATTGGGGACGAAAATACTGCTGAGTTGAAAACTGCAGTTTTCATATAGTTTTCCAATAAATTTTTAATAGTGATCCTATAGTTTTTCAATAGTGTTCCTATAGTTTTTCAATACTTTTTAATAGTTTTCTCAATAGTTTTTAAATAGTTTTTAAATAGTTTCCTGTGTTTTTTTTTGTACGGGTTTTATCCTTATAATTTTTTATAATAGCTAATCATTGCCCTACCTTGTATATTACATCAAGAAAAATTTCTAATATGTATATTTGCTATACAAAATTATTTAATAGGAATCGCTTCTGTTACCATATTAGATATACGATAATATATGAAGAGATAAGAACACATGCATTTTATGTGAAAGTAATATTAAGTGTGCGATATGATTGTACACTTAATTTAAAAAGTAACTCAAATATAAAATAATGAACGATTGTAAAAAGCAGAATAAATTAAAAAGTTTACAAAACACAAGAACTAAACTAATACTAAACAACTCTTAACAAATTTTACCATCAAATCAAAAATTAGAGTTCCATAAGAAAATATTCATAAAATAAGTTTTATTTAAGTCCAATTAATCATAATTAAGTTAATCATTGTGATATTTTCCTTTCCATTATAGAAATAAATTGCAGCAAAACAGTAATGATAATAATAAAGTAATATTAGCAATATGTTGACAATATACAGGGTTTATCAAAAGTGTGGAAACCCCTTAATATTTCGAAAAATACGCATTTTTTTAAAAAATGTTTCATACAAAAGTTATATTTTATGAGGCGCATTACATGGCAATATTATTATGACCTCGAATAGCGTTGTCAAGGTTATGTGAAGGTGTCAGCTTTAATTTTTTTAATGGAACTCCCTATTTCTCATTGCATATTCTTGTAGCTCACCTCGAGAGCTTTCCAAAACACTATAATAAATTATTTTTCCATGAAGTACTTTTCGAGTTATTAGGCTTGAAGTTATTTCTTAATTTTACATAAATCATAAAATATCTTGTAAAATATTCATTTTTCGATCATCTTGCCTTAATACTTTTGTGTACAAAATAATGAGAGGAATCAATTGGTATAAAGAAAACATACACTTGTTTTTAAGAAAAAATATGAAATTGTTAATTGTAAATTACATATTTTTTCTTAAAAACAAGTGTATGTTTTTTTTACACCAATTGATTCCTCTCATTATTTTGTACACAAAACTATTAAGGCAAGATGATCAAAAAATGAATATTTTACAAGATATTTTATGATTTATGTAAAATTAAGAAACGACTTCAAGCCTAATAACTCGAAAAGTACTTCATGGAAAAATAATTTATTATAGTGTTTTGGAAAGCTCTCGAGGTGAGCTAAAGAATATGCAATGAGAAATAGGGGGTTCCATTTAAAAATTAAAGCTGACCTTCACATAACCTTGACAACGCTATTCGAGGTCATAATAATATTGCCATGTAATGCGCCCCATAAAACTCTATAACTTTTGTATAAAACATTTTTTTTTAATGCGTATTTTTCGAAATATTAAGGGGTTTCCACACTTTTGATAAACCCTGTATAACAATATGTAAAATATCGGTATTATAAATACAACAGTTTAAAAAACTACTTTAATTTTATATTAATCATAACAAGTGAAATAGTGTTTATCTAGTAAGAATTTAATTTATAATCTCCTTACTTTTAAAGAAAAAATTCAAACACTTTTATTTTCTGAATATAAAGTTGCTAAATGAGCAATGTTAACAGAATCAGTTTTTGTAACAAGTAATAAAAAAACATAATCTAATCGAACTAATTTTTATGTTAATAGTATTATTAATTTAATACTTTAATTTCTATAGCAAGTTGTATATATTTAGTTATAGTTGTATATATTCCATAGAATTTGATATAAAAATAATAAGCATTAAAAATACTATCAAAATATAAACAAAAATAAAAGTAAAAGCAAGATTTTTAAAACAAAAAAATATGTATTTTTAAAAATGTACTTAAAAATTTTATCTTCAGGACATGTCAAAAATTCAATAATACAATTTTGTAAAAACATTTATTGTGTAATTTTGAATATATGTTTAATTTAATTAATATCTGAAATATAACAATACTTACATAAAATTCTATGATGTAGTTGAAATATGTACACTTCGAAGTACGAAATTCTCCTTTAATACTTCAAAGAGTCAAAGCCTCCCGTTTTTTTCTTATTTTAATTAAACATACAAATTCTTTCTTAAATAAAAAATTTTAAATTGATAAGCGTATGTATATATATGTATATATATGTTTATGTATGTATATATATCTTTTAAGAGTTGAATTTGTAGGGCAAATATCAATGCCAGAATCAAATATAAGATATTGTAACTCTTTCGACTGGTCAAATTGCACTGCAACAGAATATTCATCAATTTATTTAGATACATGCAACTCTAAAAATATATTAATCACTAAATAAGATAATATTTATTCGGTTCAAAGCGATAGCTACATAAAATGTAATACGATGAAAATAATTTTGGATGTAAAATGATGCTAACTAAAAAAGAATTTGTACGGCAAATATCAATGCCATTGCACTGCTAAAGATTAATGAAGATATATCAAATTAGATATATGCTATTTTTAAAATAGATATGTCAAATATATTACTTATTACTTATTATACATTCAGGTATTACGTATCACACGATTAACCAACATGCATGCGGTCATAAAACGCATAATAATTTTTGAATGTATATCTTATAGAATAATAAAGAAAACAAGAAAATATACTTACAAGAATTAAACGTGCAAAACGAGACGCCGAAAATGATGCACAATGCACAAATAACGCTTCGGATTTTCATGAATTACTTTCTTCCACTATCACACACATTACATCATCTCGCGTAACAATGGCCACGTCGTCTTCTTCATCCGGCTTCACCGGATGCCGATGTTACGTCCCGCAGTTTGCGATAAAATAAGATAAGATAAAATAAGATGAATTCTATGTTAATGGAAATAGGAAGTAATGAGTCTTAATATGAAAACTGATCCGCGGTTCGCAATATTTTTCCTTCACAGATACTACCTCAGTGTACCTGCGGAGGTGCTCTCTTTTATTGGTTTTCGATCAACCTGCTTACACAGGCTTTATCGGGGATTGGCGAGAGCTGTCGTCACAGAGGGTTAAGCGAGAAAGAATAAAGTTAGTTGAAATAAGTTATTTATTTCTCTAACCTGTGGAATATGTTTATCGTCGTTTGGCTCTTTTAACTGACTCTTCCAAAGCCGGCGAAGAACTCTGGCGTTTATCGAAAAGGGACGGGCGAAGGTGGGGGAAATGGGCGCGTATGTACAAATTTCGGATGTACCTCTCGTCAGGATCTAGTTGTTCAGGGTTAATGTACAAAGGGATGTGTAGGATATTTAGAGAAGGAATTGAGTTCGAGGGACCTGGTTGAGGTTCTTCCGAAGAAAAGGGAGGAGTGGAAGGAAAGATCCAGGAGGGTTGAAGGGATGAGGAAGGACCTGGTTGAGGCTCTTGTGGCACTGGGGAAGGATCTCGAGGAATAATTTGGGGGTTAGGTGTAGATAAGTCTATTAGGATGGGTATAGAACGAGGATTCACTTCAGCTTCCAAATCTATTAAGGGAGGGCGTTCGCGCCTAGTTATTAGGGGACGAGGGATTGGAATAGGCGGCTTCTGGATAGGAAGGGGTTTAACTTTTGCAGCTAAAATACGCCGTGGAATGACCAAGGTCGTAGTACCGCGTGATTTCAATTCTATCTTAGGTGGGTCCGGTTCAACCATCTATTTGAAATAAAACGAAAAGAAATAATTGGAGATAACTAATTTACGGCAATTCGAAAACTCAAGGGTACGTTATTAAATAAGGGTAATAGCAGTATTAACAAAATTACATGAAATATTCAATTCAATGAAAAAAGGGGGTCAACAATAATAATTAACGCAGGGTAGTTATTAAATATTTTATTTCTTCAGGCAGAGACAAGTTGCTAGCGCAAAAGTAAAAGAGAAAACGAGAGATACTAATAGATATAAAATTATCGAATAAAACAAATGAACAGTTATAATAATAAAGGAAAGCTTTTGTTGGAAATAGAAATACATGAATTTAAAATGTTGATTTAATTATTTAGAAGATCCAATTATAGTCACTGAAAGAAACATTCGAGATAATTCCAATATTTATCATTATACGGGAGAAAACGGAACCACGGCCCTCAACCTAGCTCTGCTAGAGTTTTTGGGATCCGCGGCCAAAGGAAAAATCAGGAAGGAAAAACAACGGCCCTCAACCTAGCTCTGCTAGAGTTTTTGGTACACGCCGATTTCCGGAAGGGTGTTAGATCCGCGGTCCTCAACCTAGCTCTGCTAGAGTTTATTGGACTCGCGTCAAGAGGGGGGTTAGTAGACCTTAAAGATTCAAACGGAAATGAAAATTGTTACTAGTAGTATTTTTAAAACTATGGAGGTATGTAAAAATTTAGTGTATAAATTCTTTTGAAAGAATCTAGCAACTTGTTTTATTCTCCTGCCACTTTTCAGCTGTAAGAAATTTTATTATTAAAAGGATTGAGGAAAGGGTGATTGTAATAATCATAAAGTAAATTCTTAAAGTAAATGAAAAGCTAATTCAAAACCTGGATGTAAAATTTCAATGATTTGAATAGTTCAAGTTAATTAATAGCAAATAGATTAATTATTGTAACAAGGAATTATTTACGTCAACAATTGATGAGAACTTAATTTTAAAATCAACGCAAAATGCTAATGGAAATGACTTAGTATATAGTAAATTAAACTGTTAATAATAACTTGGTATGGTAATTTTAATTTCTGTCAAAGTTATATGAAACATATGAAGGTGTTCAAAATTCAAATTTATTGTTCAAATATTTAAATATGAATATAATTATGGTTCAAATCGCAAAATTATATTAAGTTCGATTCACAATAAAATATTGAAGCACAAGACGATTAGATTATAATTAATTACCGAACATGTATGAACCTTTTTTAAAGTTTATTGATATTATAACAGGTATGCAAATTCGGAGTGAAATATAAAGCTAATTGAAATATTTTTTTTAAAGCGATAATATTCGATAAAATTGCAATAGCAACAGCATCAATGGTTCATAAATGTTCCGTAGTAAAATTTCAATGTTGAGTTACAACAATATAAGAGTTACAAAATTTTCGAGCGTTCAAATATATTTTTCCAACGATCTGTCACAATAGTTGATTAAATTAACAATAAAAGAATGCGCAACAATTCTCTAAATATGATCCCATGGTGGTAGTTTAATAAAATAATAAGTTCGAAATTCTTGACAGATAGAGGTAGCTTAGTGACATGGGCTTAAAACATAAATGTGTAATACTTCATTAATATAGTTGAACGCTTATGAAAACGCAAAATATAAGTAAAAATTGGCCGCCTTGGTCTATACCAGCACATTTAGATTCCAGTCATTATGATTTTATAATTTCGTATGAATACTAGTAAGCTAATAATATTGGCATATAGAAGTCAAGTGACTTAATCAAAAGTTAATAAAAATTTCAAATTTGTAATGATTAATGAATTGAATAGTATTGGAAGATAATTAACAACAGTGAGGAAAAAAAGGGTAACGTAAAATATCGAAAATCGGGTACCATGAAGTGGCGGATTTTAACAATAACTCGGTTCGGCCGTTGAAATTAGCGAAAAAAGGTACACAAATAAGGGTTGAGGAACTTACTGTGCTTACGTAACTGTTTGTCTTTTCACTTCAAACTCCGCTCCTTTTCCTTGAAACCCCCGATCCTTCTAACTTACAGTAACTTCAATTAACAATGACTAACGAAAATATTCTAAGTTCTTTTTCCTTGATATGGCGGAGCGCGTCTTTCCACCCTGAGACCTCTGATCTTTCTGTCGACCTTTTCTCGCTCCTCTAGTAAGTTGCGACGGATTTTTCGGGCCCTCGCAATTTTAACGGAGGGGGTGTACATAGAGTAGGGAGTACGCTCTTAAATGCAAAATGTAACGGGTAGGAAATCGTGACGTACGGATCTGTGTCACGCTCACTTGCATCAGCCTGGTGACGAACTATTAAATAAACTAAAATTGTAATCCGAGTATTTTCCTCGCCTTATCTGCTAGACGTTTAGGCGGCTGCAAATTTTAATTCAACAACTATTTCGTGGTAGCCTGGCGCGGCATAAATTGTTGAGACTCGTTACTTTGATAAAGAGCGAAATAGATATTTTTCCGTCAAGGTTGTTGCAAGCGGTTTCTTAATATTAACGCATATATGTGAGAGCGACGAAAATAATAAATTTAACAAAATATAATATATGAATAATAAAGTATTGAACAGGGGAGGTTCGATAGATTTTCATATAGTAATTGTGCATTAACAATATTATATAAGTGCGAGCGAATAAGCTTAATAAAAGAGTATAGAGGGTTATATGTGAAAGGCAAAAATGATTAAATAAAAAGCAAGACGCTTAGAAAATCAAGCTTTTGTCTATAAGACATATGCATAAGACAGAGATAGATTAATAAGGTTAGAGTGAGTAAGTTTAATACGGAAGCAAGATTTAGTGTTCGTATGTAGTATAGGGAACATATGTGTAAAACAAGGATAGTTTAATAACTGAGTAAAATATTTGGTAAGCCAAGTTGTTCGTCCATAAGCATTGTGCTTAAGACGAAGATGGTTAAATACAGCAAGAGCGAATACGTTCAATATGAAATCCAGCTTGAAATATTTTGTAATGTAAAAGTAAAAGTGGGTGTGTTAAGAGATCCGTATGTAAACAACGAGTAAAAGGGATGGATATTATGATAAAATTATACGAAATCAAATAAAGGTAATACGCGGGTCATTTCTAGAGGGTTTCAGCAATTAAATAAAAGAAATAATCTATTAGATGCGCCCGAGGCACATAGAAGGCACACTTCTTGCAGATTGTCGCCCCGACAATCCAAGAGGGGCAGAAGAAGATCCTCTTCTCCCAACCGGCTCCAGGGCGGTTCTACTCCGAGTAGACCCCCAACCGGCTCCAGGGAGACGCAGCCGTCTCACGACCTTCCCCCAACCGGCTCCAGGGTGGCTCAACCCTCCTCACGGGTATCGAGTTGGCCCCCAACCGGCTCCCAGGGGGAAGCCGCGGAATCTTCCTCACCGCCGCCCATATCCCTCTCGATGCCTGAGTCCTGTCTCTTGCGTCTTGACTCTTGAGTCTTGACTCTTGCGTCTTGACTCTTGAGTCTTCGTTCTTCGGACAAGGGGGGTAATAAACTTCCTGAGGTACCAACGTCCCGCAGGACTCCCCTAGTCCCTGCCTCGGCATTCGCCCTAAGGCCCACGGAAAAACCTCAGGCGAAAAACCGTGGGCGAGGCAGTCTTCTTTTCCGGAAAGAGAACTCATCCCAGGAAAAGAAAGCTCCAGGCTCCGGAGACGTTCGCTCGGCTCCGCCGGACATCCTCCAGCCCCGTGCCTTCTTTTTCCTAAGAAGAACGAAAAAACGCAGTAACTCGTAACAAAAACTTAACTCTAAAAAAGCAAACGGTACATTCCCTCGGGTTCCGACTCCCCCTCCTAAACTCCTCAAAACCGCCTTTCCAAGAAGGGCGCTAATCTATCCGCATGCACCACTCTCCGCCTCCGTCCAGGAGATTTCTGGATGCAGAAAACAACCTCGCTGAGCCTCTTCACCACTGTGAAAGGTCCCTCCCAACTACATTGCAGCTTAGGTGCCCTTCCGCACCTCCTGCGCGGATTATAGAGCCAGACTTTCTGACCTTCCTGAAAAAGGACCCGCCTGGCTTTCCGATCGTACCACGACTTGACTCGAGCGGACCTGATTCCCATCCGCCCTCTCACGGAAGAATGCAGCACTCCCAATTTGCGTCTCAAATTTCCGACGTAACCTCCTGGGTTCCGTGGGGCTACGACTGCCCCCGGGGGACTTTCCTGAAGAAGATCCAGCGGCAATCTCAGATCACGGGCTAGGTACATCTCAGAAGGAGAGACGCCCGTCGTCTCATGCCTGGCAGACCTGTATGCGAGAAGAAACATCGGGATCCATCGATCCCAGTCCCGCTGGTCCTCTGAAACGAATTTCGCGAGGAAGTTGATTATCGTCTGATGCTGCCGCTCCACTTGCCCGTCGGACTGGGGATGTAGAGCGGTGGTTCTCGTCTTCCGACTCCCTAAAAGAACCATGAGCTCCGAGAAGAGCCTCGACTCGAAGTTCCTCCCCTGATCCGTGTGGACCTCCAGAGGAACTCCGTGTCTGGAAACTACCTGATTCACAAACACCTCCGCCACCGTCCTTGCCCTAATATTCCTGAGAGGAAAAGCCTCCACCCATTTCGTGAAACAGTCCACGACAACAAGCAGATATCTATTCCTCGCCCTGGTAGGAGGAAGTGGGCCCAAAATATCTAACTGGACCCGATGAAAAGGGGCTTCGGCATTGTATACCTGCAAAGGAGACTTCTCCTTCCCGGCAGGACCTCTTTTTGAGATGCAAACCTCGCAGGTTCTGCACCATTCTTCGACATCCTGTTTGCAGGTAGCCCAGAAGAAACGCTTCCGAATCTTATCCAGAGTCTTGTTCACCCCGAAATGTCCTCCGGAAGGAGTGTCATGAGCCTCCCGCAGAATTTGCTCCACCCGCTTCCGCGGAACTACGAGCTGCAGAAAATCAGATCTCAAGTTGGGCGCCGTCCACTTCTTGTACAGTACCCCATTCCTTAGGTACAGCGCGTCCCAATAACCCCGGTAGATCTGGGCTGAAACATCACCGGGAGCCAGCTCCGAACGAGGGGGGCAAACCCCAGATTCTTTTCCCCGGAGAAAAGGAGAAATACTCCCGTCTTCCTTCTGATCCGTGCGCCACCCCTCCAACCCTCCTCCGGCCAGGGTGATATGAGCGACGATGTTCTCCTTCCCCCTCGCGTTTCTTTCCACCTTTGAGCAGTACCCGCAACCGTCCGCCTCGCAGAAGCGTCTGGAAAGCCCATCGGCATTCTGATGGGTAAGCCCCTTTCGATGAACAACTACGAAATCGAACTGCTGGAGTTTTTCCAGCCAACGAGCTAATTGCCCCTCCAGGTCCCTAAAAGACAACAACCACCTCAAGGAGGCATGGTCCGAGCGAATCAGAAACCTCCTCCCAAGAAGATAATGGCGGAATGTCTTCAAGGACTCCACAATAGCCAACAACTCTCGACGTGTCACGCAATAGTTTCGCTCAGTCTTGCTTAGGACGCGACTGAAGTAAGCAATGACCCTTTCCTCCCCCTCCTGTTTTTGGGACAACACTGCCCCGATTCCTACGTTGGAAGCATCGGTATCCAAAACAAACTCTCCCTCACCCTTCGGGAATGCGAGGACTGGAGAAGAAGAAAGCTTATCCTTGAGAACTTCGAACGCGAGCAGACTCTCCTCTCCCAAAACAAAAGGAGTCTGTTTCTCCGTAAGGGAGTACAGGGGTTTAGCCAAAGAAGAAAACCCTTTAACGAATCTCCTGTAATATGAACAAAACCCGAGAAAGCTTCTCAGCTGCTTCTTGCTGTGAGGAATTGGCCATTCCCTCACAGCTTTAATCTTCTCGGGGTCCGTGGAAACTCCGTTTTCCGAAATAATATGCCCCAAATATCTAACGTTCCTCTCCAAGAAGCTGCACTTCTTCGGATTGACCTTCAAATTGGCCTCGCGCATCCGCTCGAAAACTTTCCTTAAATTTCCGAGCATTTCGGAGAAACTCCTCCCATAAATTAAAACGTCGTCGAGATAGACGAGACACCCTCTTTGCAGTAGGCCGTGCAGGACCCTCTCCATGAGGCGCTCGAAAGTCGCGGGGGCATTGCAGAGGCCGAAAGGCATTACGGTGAACTGCCAAAGTCCGTTCCCGATTGAGAAGGCAGTTTTCTCTTTATCCTCAGGACGAATTTTCACCTGCCAATACCCACTCTTCAGGTCCAGAGTGGAAAACCAAGAGTTCCCCGCGAGCTGGTCGAGGATATCGTCTATCCTTGGGAGAGGGTAAGAATCCTTCACGGTCACGTCGTTTAATTTCCTGTAGTCCACGCAGAACCTCAGACTCCCGTCCTTCTTCCGGACCAGGACAGCAGGGGACATCCAAGGACCTCGGGACTCTTCTATCACGCCCTCCCTCTTCATTTCCAAAATATTCCTCTCAACTTCCTCCCGCATTTGGATTGGTATTCGACGAGGAACCTGCTTAATGGGGAGAGAGTCTCTGACATCAATGGTGTGCTCCACCACGCCACAATTCCCCGCGACGATTTTCTCGGAAAATACGTCACGGAATTCCTCCAGGAACTCTCCGAAAACTCTTCTTTTCTCCTCATCAAGCTTCCCCGAATTCTTCTCCAAAAGCTCCTTCAAGAAAGGAGGGCTTTCTCCTTCAGGGACAACTTTACGGGAGCAACACAAAGAACTCTCCTTCGCAGGAGCCGCTTCTCCAAAAGTTAAATCAAAAATTCCCCCCAAATTCACTCTCGCCAAGAAATCCGCCCCCAGCAAGCAATCTTCCGAAATGTCCGCGACGAACATCGGAACCTCCCCGGAAAATCTACCGAGCTCCACCTTGACGGAGATTTCAGATTTGACAGGGACCTTCTCCCCCGTAGGATACCTCAAAGAAAAACCTTCTTCACAAACTCTTTCCCCCTTCCCCTCCACAAAACTGCTATTCAAAATCGAGACGTCGGAACCCGTATCTATTTTAAAGGAACACGGTCTCCCCTCTAATCTCCCGGTATAACGAAATTCCCCCAGAACCGCGCCACCGTCCGGGCGGAACAAAAACCGACCAACGACCGGAGCACCCCTCCTCACAGTTGAACTCGCTCCGGAAAGTTCAACTAGCCGCGGTTTCCCTCCTTCGTCGGGCACTCCGCGCGGAAGTGGCCGCTCTTGCCGCAGGTCCAACACTCCTTGGGCCCGTCCCCCCTCCCGAAGCGTCTATCCCCCTTTCTCCCTTTCGCATCCCTGTTCCCTCCGTCTGAAGGGGTTTTGCCGGCTCCCGTCTCCGACGAGCTTTTCTCCCCCGTGCCCGTACTCGGCCTACGAGAGTAAAGATTTCCCCCCTCGCGGCCCTCTCCCAAAATTTCCCTCACGGCTTTCGCCCTCTCGATAGCCGCCTTTAGGGAGGAGACCCCCTCCAGCTGGAGCGTTCTCCTTATAAAATCGTTGGAGAGCGCAGAGATGAACTGCGCGCAGGCAATTTTCTCGCGAACATCGAAGGGGCACTCGGGATAGGCGTAGCGGGCAAGCTTCTCGAGCTCTGCCCCGAGCGCGGCGAAATCCTCCCCGAATCTCTGCCTCCGGTTCGCAAACCGGGTGTAGCTGCTTTGAGCCGAGTGCGTTTCCCCGAAACGCAACTCCAGCTTCGATTTAAGCTCCTCAAATTTCAAGCTGTCTGGATCCTGGACGGTCTCCAGGACGGAGCGCGCCTTCCCCCGCAAGCACGTAGCGAGAGCGACTGCCCTAAAAGAATCGCCCCAACGATTCGCTCGCGCAACTAAATCAAACTGAAGAAGGAACTCTTTCAGCGGAACCGAGCCGTCAAAGGTATCGGGCTTGAGTCTCGACGCGAACTCGGTGCTCTCGCCGTCCGCACACGCCGGAACGTGCCTCAAATCCGCGCGCCCCGCGTCTCCGCTCTCGCGCAAGTTCGCATCACTATTAATGGAAAGACTTAGCTGATTCGTGCGGAGGATCCGCAGTTCCTCGCCGTGCTGTCGCAGCTGCTCCGCGAGTTCCTTTTCCCTGCGCGCCTGCTCCTCTCGCATCGAGCGCATCTCCGCGAGCATCTCCTGGATGGTCGCCGTCTCGGAAGAGGTCTCTGGAGCGGCCTCCCTGGCTCTCCTCCTCGTCAGGACAGGCGTAGTCGTCTCCGTAGACATCCCGCTGCGTCGGAGAACGAAGGCGCGTTCGTCGGCAAAAACGTCCTCGCACGTCCGATCCCGGAGGGGCCCCCAAAATGTTGCGCTCGCGCACGCTTCACGCTCACTCGCGCACACACTCCGCGGCACTCTCGCGGAAAGAAACGACTCGGTTATATGAAGAAAGCGAACGATTTATTTAGGAGTAAAGATACAAAACGTCTTTTTAGTTTGACAGGCCGTCAACAACAACAACAACAACGCGCCTGGCAACGCGTAAACAGGCGTCGCCAGGGAACAGGAAACATCCTCCGGTACGCATCTTCATTGCGTACCGGATAATCGGGCGCGGGCGCAACAATATATATATATATATATAGAGAGAGAGAGTCGTACTATAAGGATTACATGAATATTCTTTAGGAACAGTTTTCGGCAATAATTCGTGAATTAAGAAGAACTCTGGAAAGCAGAGAATTGCATTGGTTTTGGTTTAAAAGGCTCTTTTGAATTATATTAAAGTTTTATGAAAAATTAACTAATGAGAAAATAGTTATTAATATTTGGAAAATAGTGACAATTAGAGGCCTGAAAATTCTTATACATATTACCCTTATAAGCGGTTATTTATATGGATTAAAAGGTAACTTAACTGTTTATATATATTTATTAATTCATATCTAACACCGGTATAATGCAATAAATGTATGAGAATATATATATTATAACCTTTTTAGTTGATTTTATATTTTATAATTTTATTCGGGTTAGTTTTACATGATATAATGATTTAATAGTGGATTGATAAATGTTATAACGGGGAATTGTAGCGGAAGTATTAGCATTAGTGAAGCGAAGCAAACATAAGTAATAAAGAATTATTAGTTAGTTATTGTAAGAAGCACATCTCTTAGTCGCTTCTCTAGATAATTAAGTAAATCTAAAATAACTTATTCGTTCAACAGAAGCGACGTTAGATTACTTATGATATAAAATAACGAATTATATATTCAAATCGAAATAGAGTATTATGAAATAGCCTTATAATATTTCGGCGATAGTAATGGTTACGCAACGAGTTATGACGCTACCAACTCTTGTTTTTAATAGTTTTGCGTTTTATAATTTTTATTTGATTTTTATATTTTTAATCAACTCACTATGTGATAAAATATAAGCGAATATAAAATTATATTTTATAATGAAGCAATGATTAAATATAGTGTAACATATAAATAATTTAGAAGATATTAATATAATTCGATGATAAATATGCAAGATTTATTTTTATATTTGATTTTAATTTTATAGTTTTTATTGGGTTTCCTTACCTTTTCTTAATCACTTATTAAAGATGATTATTCGAGTGCATTGCCCGCATCATGACAATATATATATGCGTATTGTGTCTTATTGTAAATATAGTATATGGTATTAATTAAAGTTATAGTGATTGGTATGCTGTGCCAATAACAAAAATATATATATAATGAGACTCCCTATGCATGGAAGTCGCGGCATATACTGGGTGAGACATTAGTAGTGAATTTAATTGATATAATTAGTTTTTACGTGTTTTTTAGATTTTACGTTTTTCTTCCTTTTTATTTCGTTTTCTAATTTTTCCATCTTTCCAATAGCAACGTCTTGTTGCATATTAGATATATATATAACAAGAGTATAAGGAAATAGCAATTTATAGAAAAATATATTAATAATAGAAATAATGTAATAAAATGTAATTAATAATAAGAATAGTACAATAAAGTGGTAAGTATTATAGAAAATAATGATTTTAATACTGGAGTATATATATATCTATGTATAGTAATGGAAAAAAGGGAAGAGATAATTCGCAATAACGTAAGATTGTGAATAAGTATCTAGTAACGCAAAAATTATAAGATAAGAGAGTTTTTAGAATTTTAAAAATTGGCGGAACGTCACACTGGCATCACTGGGCGACACAGTGTGACACTGTGATTGCGTTCCGATATTCACTGCTAGTACTGAAAATCTATAGTATACGTGACGTAAACTATAGATTTTTAGTACTGGCAGTGAATATCGGAACGCAGCCTGTGTCACACTGTGAAAAAGTGAGTGGGTGCGAACACATTTAACTCTTGCAGGATCATTAGACGAGAATGAATGCAAGTTCAAACCTAATTAGGATTTTCAGTGGACATGGATTTGTGGATGATTTATCGATATCCAGTGGATATCCTTGATAGATTTTCAATGGACATGGATTTGTGGACGATGTATAGATTCCAATGGATATCCTTGATAGATTTTCAGTGGACATGGATTTGTGGACGATGTATGGATATCCAGTAGATATTATCATCGGATATTCAGAAGATATAGACATTTAGATATCTATTAAAGATCTGTTAAATATTCATAGTGGATACCCAGATAGCAAAAACGTTTTAGGTCAGTCCGTAAAGATTTATGATTTGGACTTTTCCTACGTCTGAAACATTTTTAAGAGCAAAAATGAACGTAGACTTTCATTAAAAAAGCTCTCAAAGCTCTTTTTTTAACTTGCAAAAATGAACACATAAAGAGCTCTTTTAACTGAGTTCACGGAAAGACTTCATAATGAATTTTTTTTTTGAGTTCTCTAAAAAGAGTTTAAAATGAATTCATACTTGGGAAGTCTGAAATATGATTTCTTTTAGAATTCTTTTTTCAGATCAATTGACAGGGTAAATATATTGATAATTGACATTTTATTTAAACTTTTCGAATCCTCTGAAATGTAATTTTGTTAATTTTCTAAGCTTTTTAAATATTTAAATTGATTTTCATATACACGTTATAAGTCAGATTACAACAATTCAAAAATATCTCATGTATTTGAAATGTTCAACAATAATTATTCAAGATTCTATTTTTAATAAAATGTCCAAAACCAATACATGCAAGTGCTTTATAAGCTTCAAGAATTTTAACAATTTCTTTAGATTGAAATCCAATTTTTTATTATTTTAATCACAATAATAATCAACCATAAGTTTGTTAGTAATCTATATTATTTCATAATATAATTCAAATAACCATAGAAGATAAAATAAAGGTACAAAATAAACCAAAAACTTAGTTTAAAAAAAAAAAACCTCAAAAGTTATTGAGGATTATGTTTACCGGCTGAAATTTTTACGCGGTCATTTGCGTGTTGCAACCAGGACATTATTGCCTGCTTGCAATCATCAAGCGAAGATCGAGAATTGGAAACCACAGTGTCTAGAAATGATTAAAAATCATAATTAGTCATATAATTATATTAGTCATAGAAAGAATTTATTTTTTCCAAGTTTTCAAAAGCAAGTTAACAAATCTGATGAGAAAAATACTTTATGAATATTTTTTTTAGCAATTAGTGAAAAAATTGTTTTCCTTTTGAAATGATAATGATGAAAGTTATTCAATGTAAAGATCAAATTGTTACGGCTTAAAATCGTTTATTTACCTCTCAAATGCTCCACGAAAGGCATTTTTTCAACCTTTATAGTCTTTTTCTGGCCACTCCAAGATAATTTGCAGCAAAGCTCATCTGTTAAAATAAATCCTAGTACGCTTCGAATACTTTTTTTTCCATCGGGATTTCGTCGTTGCTTAATGAGATCCTCCTGAAAAATTCTATATTGTAAAATCATGTCGATAATAAATTCATAATTTCTTTAGTTAGGCCGTAATAAGCAACAGCACCTTGTTCAGCAACATTCATATCATTTTTTCATAACATTAACAAATACAGAAGCATTAAAGCTTAATAAATCAATGATATATACTGTCCAAAATTTATTCTGAACTGTTTATTTATTTCTTGAAAACCAGTTATTGCTTACTACCTATTATTATTTAATTTCATGGTTGAAGATATTGTTCATTCGCAAAAAAATTATAAAAATTTAAAACAGTTAGTCATTTAGTTAGTCAAGAACTTAGTCATTTTATGAAATGTAAATTCTCAAAATTCCATGCAAGTATTAGAGTTAATTTTTTTATGAATACATATGTTTTGTGAAAACTGGAAAGCAATTCACAAAGAAAACAACGATGAAATTTTGTGCAATTTTTGTGAGTAAAGAAAGAAATTACATATTGAGTACGTGCTACTTCTTTGTCGATCAATAACTGATTGAATTTTGCCAGATTTTCATAACTAGATATTGGAAAATTCGGTAGTACATTTGCCTGATGAGTAGTAGTTGGCTGAGGATTATCACCAAGTATATTCAATACTGCGTCGAGTTTACGAGATACGGAGTTTAAAACCGAACGACATGCAGCTGTAGAAAAATAAAGAAATGTTCAATACCATAGTCCAATTAAAAGCTTTTTTCCAAAACCAGTCTCAACTTAATGAGAATAAATTAAGAAAATCATATAGATGAATAATAGAATCAATAGATACTTACGGCAGCAGTTGTGAGATTCTGAAGACTGTACAGTTGTACTATTAACGCGAACACTTGAATTATTAGTACGAGGTAAGCTTGGTGCAGGAAAGCTTTCGTTTGTGAACGAAAAACCAGCTCCATTTTCATCATCGTCATGTAGATTTGGATTTTTTACATTAACTCTCAACCCAACTACGTGACTAGTCGTTGGTTTACCTTCTGGATTTTTTGGATGTTTACTTTCACCTGAGTCGCGTTGTGACTTAAGGTTCTGACAATCCTCGTCTACGTTTGTAGTACGTTTTTTACCAATACTTGGTATAGCTATAAAAAATAAAATCAATAAAGCCATGAATTACAGAATAAAATCAGTTCAGTATTCAATTTAGTTTTACTTAACACTTACCGACAGTTTCAACTTGCCTTATAATCGGCTTACTCGTTATTTCTGATTGTTTATAGTTGGGGTGGGGCGGATCATCGAAGTAATTACCATAATCTAGTTCCTGAGTTTCAAGAAAATCACCGTCACCTCGTTGTTCCACAGTGTCAATGTCATTGCCTTCATTATAGTTGAAAAATGGCAATTCTGCCCTTTCTAAATCATCTAACTCTTTATCTGTGACAAAAGAATAAAATTAAATGATACTTAGACAGTAATACATTTTTGAGCAACTTAATAGAAGAATAAATTGATATTGTACCTTTATCATTTTTATTATTAGTATTTTCGTCATCATCGCTATCACGGTCACTGGAAGAATTCTCATCAAACCGTGTCGGTTTTTTTCGTCTACGTTTGGTAGTCTTTTCACGATTAACAATACTTTTAACGGATGTTTCATCACATGTAGACATGTCTACGGCAGCAATTTCAACGGCTCGAGCAGTATCAAAATTGTCTTTTGTTTATAATTTAAAAAAATATATATTAATTAGCAATTATTATTATTTATTATAAATTCGAGTTTATCCATAAACAATACAGAAACTTACCGTACGGTCCTAACAGTTTATCATACTTAAAAGTTTCCCAATCAGCCTTTGGGACAACTCTTTTTTTGCATGCTGAAGTGGCATTAATTTTTTTATGAGGCCACGTAATGGTTTTCTTATCATTGTTTATCCAAGATTCTGGGACAGTTGCACACCAACTACCAGAAAACGCAACAAAATAATCCTGAAAGAATGAGATGTTCAAATTAGCAAAAATAAATGTGAGGTTATAGATTGCACTAAGCAATATTCATCCGTTATTTAATTAGATATTAATAATTTTTCTAAATTATTATTTTTTTATATATATTGTTTAATTACCATCTTTTTTTTATACAAAATATAATTCACTCTACTTTAATGACAGAAAAAAGACGCGTCTTACAAGGAGAATACCCCAACTGCCAACCGAGTTTTTTAATGAGCTTTGGTGTGGTGGTAGATTAGGAAAATATAAGATTACGCCTTCAATATTAGCCGTAGATACGCAGCCGTTTTCGAGAATGTGAGGGTTGAATTAGACGAGCACGTTATCTACCTTAAATTTAAAGGTTCAATTGTAGCATTTCGTTAGCCGCGCAACGAACGCACTGGACTCACAGTCCGAAGATCATGCGTTCGAGCCTCGGCACTGTCCTTTTTTTTTTTATTTAAATTACTTTTTATTCTAAACGTCAATTATTTTACTTATTAATAATTAATTATTAGCATTGTTTATTACCTAAAATAAAAGAAATAATTAAATTCGTTTAAAAATATATTAAAAATTTAGGAAACTATTTCGAGAAATAATTCATGTTTACAAATAAAATTTCAAACATTTTATATTGTAACCTCGACTATTAACTTTTTGTTTTTAAAAAGTGACAACAAATAAAATATAAGGTCAGATTCTATCTTGAAACTAATGATAGAGACGACCGTTTAAACCTAAAGATCAACCGTTTTTCAGGTATACGTATTGTCCTTTGTATTTTCCCCCTCTACTTGTGCCTTCTCTCCCTTATATGCGAATTTTTTGTAGCAAGAACATAGAAGATGTGAAGATTGCGAAGATTTTGAATCAGCATTTATTCAATGCTCTCATTGCCGCACATTCTTATGCTTTAATTGTTTTTATGATGAATACCATCCAAGTACTTGTAATAAAAAATAAGAAATGTAATAAATTGTGTTATTGCGAGCATAATGTAAGCATAATTTGTAGTAATTTACTAATTGTAAAACAATTTAATATAATATATGATTTTACAATATTATAGTCGAAGTCACAATATAAAATGTTTGAAATTTTATTTGTAAACATGAATTATTTCTTGAAATAGTTTCCTAAATTTTTAATATATTTTTAAACGAATTTAATTATTTCTTTTATTTTAGGTAATAAACAATGCTAATAATTAATTATTAATAAGTAAAATAATTGACGTTTAGAATAAAAAGTAATTTAAATAAAAAAAAAAGGACAGTGCCGAGGCTCGAACGCATGATCTTTGGACTGTGAGTCCAGTGCGTTCGTTGCGCGGCTAACGAAATGCTACAATTGAACCTTTAAATTTAAGGTAGATAACGTGCTCGCCTAATTTCAACCCTCACATTCTCGAAAACGGCTGCGTATCTACGGCTAATATTGGAGGCGTAATCTTATATTTTCCTAATCTACCACCACACCAAAGCTCATTAAAAAACTTGGTTGGCAGTTGGGGTATTCTCCTTGTTAGTATATCTACACCGAACTTCACCGAACTTGCAAGTAAAACCCATGTATTCCCTAAAGTTCCCTTTCTGATTGCTTTAACGATTTCACGTAAGATAGCGCGTTAGTAGTAGCGCGCGTATTTTCAATTACAACGAATGACGAAGTTGAGTAATCCAATAATAAATGATTCTTTTCATATTACATTTAAATTTATTTTTATGTGTTCCATATATTTAATGGTATAAATTGAATACATATTTTTTTCAATTGATAATTTGCATATTTAATTTTAAGAATGGATCAATGGGAAAAAAGTAAATGATTTATTGTCAGGAATGCAAACAGCTTTTTTTGATATTTCATTCGCTCTAATAAATTTAAAAGTGGACCATGTATGTCCAGTAACAATAAAAAGTAGTCTTGAGTCAATCGGGTAATTTTCTAAATTTTTAAAGTTAATTAACGTTTTGCCTTTCAAAAAAATTTTACCGTTTCTTTTAAAAATATTACTCAGACAAAAAATATCATTATTGTTTAAATAACAAAATCTATTACAATTTTGGGAAACAGATAAAATAAATTTTCCATAATTAATTTTATCATACGAAGGGAATTTGCTAAATTTGCTCATTTTACGATTAAAATTTGATATTTTTGGGTTTTGGAGTACGTTTTAATAACTTCCCACACAACACGAAGTCGACTATGAGCCGACTTTAAGCTAACTGTGAAAGGCGAGAGTTGACTTTTAAGTTCAATCTGTCAGTCGACTGTAAGTCGACTGACAGTAGACGAATGTCCCAAAAGTAGTTGACTGTCAGTCGACTTTTAAAGTTGACAATAAGTTGACTGTGAGTCGACTATCAGCCAAGCTAACGAAAATTGACAGGTTACCGAATACTCAGCTGTTGGGTGGTTTATGTCCCACTTTTTTAACTTATTGGACATTGATAACTACAAGATAGAATTATCAGTGCTCAATGAGTTAAAAAAAATGAGACGTAAACCAACCAATAGCTGAATATTCGGCAACTTTTGTCAATTTTGATTAGCTGGAAATTTATAAATATATTTTTAAATTTTAATTTTTAGAGTAGCACAATAAATACGTTTAAAGAATTAATGCGTTTAAATAAATAATTATTCAAAAGATCGTTTAACTTGTATGTAAATTTTTAATTTGTCACAATAGTAATTTTATATAAACTTTTCAAAATTTTCCATTTTTAGTTTTAATGTGATTTATTGTGCTACATATATAAGGATAGGAATAAATAAATAATATGTAAATTTTATCAATAGAATTATATATATTATTTCATCTATGTATGTATTATTTATATTGTTTTATACGTTTGCTTGTTCTGTTCAGTACTCCGCGAGCAAAGAACAACGCCAAAACGATCTCAACCGCCGTATACAGCGAGAAAACACGAACTATTTGTCCTCGTTACAAGTAGAATGACGCATTCTTCCTCTATATTATTAATTAATAAAATTTATTTTTTTGAGAGCGATCTAATTCTATCGCCGGCTCGTCGCACCCATTCTTTCATATATCCTTCCACTTCGGCCATTGTCGTATTTGTTGAAATCATAATTGCTTCTAGAAAGAGATGATAAAATAATGGAACGGTTAAATGCGGAATGAATGAAACAAATAAAAAGTATATTGTGTAAATATGAATAAAATAAATGAATATATGTACCGATAATAACATCTGAAATTTTAGTTTTCTTTAATGCTAGTCTCTTTTTTTGACCTGTCCACGTATAAATTTGGGCCAATTCATCTGCAATTGTTAGAGACATGACATTTCGCACTGTTTTACAGACAGTATCTCCGCCAATCTTTGACATTTTTTGTACCTATAATATAATAGATATATATTATATATATATATTTTGAATATTTAAAAAAAACACAAAGATATACATTTCTTATAGTGTGGTTCAAAGTTGGATTTTCCAATTTAGCTTTTGAAATGTTTTATATAATACTAAAATTTATAAAAGAAGAATGCTTAATTATTCAATTATGAAACATATAAATTACAATAATTAAAATAATTAAAAGATTATCCAAGTTTTGCTTTTTATTATTATAATTTTGTTATATTGTTATATTATAATTTTATTTTATATATTATATTTTATTGATATTTTATGTTAGTATATCTTAAAAATTTTTTAATTATAATAATGGACTTACGAATTGTCGTTGAACGTCATTCTGCATCAATTGCTCGTTGAAATTATTCAATTCCTGTATTGTACTAAGAGGAAAGTTTGGTAACAAGTTATTGTTATTTTGTTCGACTGGGTCGGCTTTATCACCTCCTTTATTTTCCAGCAAATTAATGATGTGGTTGAGCTTACGTTTTACTTTTGCATTTTCTTGTAAAAATTTTCGTCGACATGCATCTGAAGGACAAAATAATTACTTTATTAATAAACAGAATGCAATTCTATAATGTAAAAATAGCAGTCAAGTAAAAGCAACAGAACTTACTACAGCAAGATGTATGGTCTTCATTCATACTATTAACTGGATTTTGAATTCGTACATTAATCGGAATATTAGTCATTGCTTGCCTACCTGAATCTTCTATAAAACGACAAAAAAATTTATATTAATTTGTTATATTAAGGGAGTGCAATGACACTATCAATATCATTATCGAAAGCAGTTTGTTACTTCGATTGCGACTTCAAATATATTACACAACGGAAAATCCTTTTCGTGATCGAAAAAAACAATTGTTCAAAATAGATATATGAAAATCTCGATTTTGCATTTCTGATAAAAAGCTACAAAACATATCTTTTGATTTCCAACACACATAACTTAGCTTCTGAGTAGTCATCGCTGCCAACGTCAAATCATGACATCAGAAGCGAGAAATGACATGCTAAGACGGTTAAAAATTCTTACGCGCCATTTTTTAATGAAAAGATATTTTTATGAAATAACACCATAAATCACTTTAACATACCTTTAAAATTGTCTGAAAACTGTTTTTAATACATAAACCGTCAAATGAGTGTCAGTAAAGTACGCCTAGTTATGTGCATAATAAGGCACAATTTTACATGTTTAAAGTGATTTATGGTCTTATTTCATCAAAATATCTTTTTATTTAAAAATAGAACGCAAGAATTTTTAACCGTCTCAGCGTGTCATTTCTCGCTTCTGATATCACAGTTTGACGTTGACAGCAGTGACTACTCAAGAGCCTTAAGTGACATTATCATTTGTCACTATTTTAAATTATTTAGGTGTTCAATAATAAATTCGACTCTATTTATCAAATTCATTCAATTAATGTTATTCTTTGTAAAGTTTTAACACAATTACAATTGATAATATACCTTGTTGCGTCTTCTTTTTTGCTTCATAAAACTTTCCTTTATTGTTCGGGTTTTTAGAGATACTTAATTGCATTTCTTGTAGCGGTCCTAACAGGAAAATAAAAAAGTGAAATATTTTAAGATGTGCAATAATCTTGAATTAAATAAAAAAAGAATTAAATAAAAAAGAAGAAAGCAACATATATCTATATGTACTTTTGAAATGTATATATTGTGTAATATATAATGTAAATTTTTCTAAAGATTTTTTAGGATGAGATCGCGCGATTCCAATTGCTTATATATACCTTCTTTTCTGTCTTTCCTAATTTCTTGGAAATTTATATCATTTTTATGTATATCTATATTCTTCATTTCGTCTGTATTTTCGGAAAAAATAAAAATAAAAATATTACATATTGGAAAACATTAATGCTCTTTTTATTTAAGTAGATTATTATTTTAATTCAGTTGAAGTTGTCAATATCGTACAATTAAGTACAAACAATATATTTAAGGCTACTGAATATTTTACACACTTCGTGTTTAATCTGCTTTTAATGTAATACCTGGTACATCTTCTTCATCAGAGTGTTTGTGCGATGAATGCGATGAATGCGATAATTTGCTACCTTTCTCTAGATCATCCAAGGAATCGTTGCATTTATCATACAAAATAGAGATATGTTTTCTCATTTTCTCTGGTTCGTATTCTATGCATTAATAATAACATATATGTTAGAATTATTTTTGTATTATTTATGCATCATTGATAATATTATGCATTTCGTGTAGAAAAATCTTAACCTGGCTCAATAAAAGGAACAGACTTTTCAATTGGTTGACTATTAGATAAATGTTCTCTTTTTTTTTGCGGAATGTAATTAGAAGGCGCGTTTATATTTCTCTTATTCTTTTCTCTTTTCCTTTCTTGCTCATCTAGAATTTTAAAAATTATACATTAAAAATTACACTAGTATTTTGGATTATAACGAACAAAACGACATATCCTGTACGAACGTAAATACCTTCATCCGTTGATGTGTCGCCATAAAACTTTCGTTTTCTAATAAATCTTTTTTGTTTGTCAACGGTTGTCGAAACAAATATGTTTTCATCATTTGATGTTGACAATTCACTCACAGTTTTTTCGACTGCTCGTGCATTACTGTAAGTATCTGAAAGAAATTTTAGAATACAAATACATGTGTTAACTGTTGCATTTGTTGCAATTGTTGCAAATCATGACACGCACCAAACGGTCCAAACTTTTTCTTGAATGACAGTTCCTGCCAATTGTCTGACGGAGTAAGCTGTTTATAACACGCTTTAGACACTTCTGAATGCTTTTTGGGCATCTTGAAAGTACTTTGATCGAAATTGATCCATGACGATGGTACAGATATGCAGTACATATCATACAATAAAACGTAATACTCCATTCTGAAAATAATATATATAAATTATAAAATATACATATATCAGTTATAAATTAAAATATGCAAACATTTATTTTATGACTGCATTTTATAATAATAATGTAAAAAATAAAATATAATTTGTAAATTAAATTGTAATAGATTAAACCAAATACAAAATATTAATGTATTACTTAAAATATGCTAACAATAATAACATAAAATGTTGAAACGCGTAGTCAATCGGGTGCCATCTAAAATACACAGTAACAAAAAATACAAATTAATTAATATATTACACATAAAAATATATCACAAAATGTAGTACGATAAATAAAAAAATATATGCGTTCAAATGTGCACAACATTAAAATATTATCGCAATTCATAAATAAAATTGAATCATACCTTTCTCATTAGCGGGCCATCAGGTAGTACTACAGTGTAGAGGTAGTAATAATTTCTAATTTAATGCTACAATGAATGTAGCAATGGCATACAGCACCATGAGTCTTCCCTGAATGGAAGTTGAACAGCTTTATTCGAAATTTCGGTAACTGCCCATATCATTAACTGGGATAAATTGTTTACAATATACACATCCATATTTTCCGATGAACATGGGTACAAAGATAATGAATTTTTCGTTAAAAACTTTCTTGCAATTATGACGGCAGTATCTCCATTATAGCAAATGTGTTTAATAACAACAATTGTATTATCTTTTAGATAACAGCAATTGTCGGGTTTCTTAGCTGTCAAAATAAAGTCTTTGAATTGAATTACACGATGTGCTCTTTTGCAATTTGCAGGAAGAATTTCTCGAAATTCCTTCTTCAGTATGGGATAAATGGATTCGTTGTCAGTAATTTTAAGTTCGGCATTTATTTCGGAGATTCTGTTGTACAGCTGCTGCAGTGGCTTTTCAGCTTTTCGGAGCATTTTCTTTATTGTCTGCATGTAATTTTCAAAAGGAAATGCAGAAAAATTATCGAGTGGTCCATATTTGAGTACGTCTTCGCTTAAATGAATTAAATTGTGTACGTTATAAATAATCGAATCTTCTCCGTACAACTGTTTACAGATTTTGACAAAATGTATCAACAAATCTCTGCTATATTCATTGTTGTGTAAGAAATCGGTTGAATGACATAGTATGCGAATAGCACAATGTAGCACATTGAAATGTTGTAAATTATCTCGCGATAAAATACCATGCAAAGCGATTGGTCCTACGTATAGAAGAAACAATCGCAACTCAGTTGCTTTCCATCGAGGCAAGTCATCCAATGATCGTGGCTTTCGAGGAAATTCCTTTGGTATCCATTTTGAAATAGCAATTAATTTGTCAGATAACTGCGTTATTTTTTGACCACTCAATTTTGACGTATGATATCCATTTGTCCACAACTGTAATAATTTCTTTGTGACTCCCAGACACACTAGATGCATATAATCTAGAGGGAAACGTGACACCATAGGTAGTATAGATTCCAATGGAGACGTATTATTATGGTGCTCTTCTTGCAATCTATTTTTAAAATTTTCATCGGTCCGAGGAGGTGAATCAAAGTCTAAGAAAAGCATGCGATGATTATCAAACGTGCCTTCTTGCATACACTTGCCACATCCAAAGAAGGCATTGTGTGCTTTAGTGCCTGTAACAAATGATCTGGCAGGGCTATCGCAAATTACGCATCTTATTTTTACGGCATAAGTTTTTCTACGGAAAGCTATTCCTGTGCGTTGAAGTTCACGATACTCTTCGCAGAAAGGAGCCAGAAAATCTGTTAAAGATTTCGGTTTTGTGTACCCATGATAGGCACTAATAACAAAAGGCGTGAATGCTTTATTTCCATAGATCTTTCCCAATATCGGCCAAATTTGACTTTTGCTGCTCTTACTTATTGGCAGTCCATCAATATTTAAATCTATTTCAATTACGTTATTTTCATCTTCATAATTAATACGTGTCAATTGATCAATTAGAGCGTTTTTCAAACCGTAATAAAAATTACTACCTCCGCTGGCTGAAATCTTGATAGAGTTAAACCTGGGTGTTCGTAACAGTGTTCTTGCATCCTTTGGTAAATCGGCATGGCCGCATATGCGCAATTGACTCAAAAGTTCGGACATAGCACTGTGTGAAATGTTATGTTTCAATTTCCACGAACGTAACCAAATAGAAAACTCTTCATCGTACGTATTTTCGGAAAAGTTTCCATTGTTCTCATTTTCATTATTTTCTCGATCGTGAGACATTAAAATATTATTGGAACTTTCGTCACTATCATCTGAATTATCAGCAATGAATTGGTGAAAATTAGAGACCAATTCCACATTGGTACGGACGTTAGCTAGAGTATTCTTTGGAGAAGAATTTGTTTCCTGCTCTTGTTCAGTTTCGTACGCTTGCAAGCGACGATTTTGTTGCCTTGTTGTCAATTCACGAAAAGATTTCCGCATTTCTGTTATAAATGTTGTTATTGTTATTATTATTTATTATTATTATTATTACTTTAAAACATTTAAATTGAAAATTCTCCGTTCCGTCCTAGCCGCATAGATGGCTCCCATACACATTCATGCAGAGTATCACATAAGGGGACACGCACGTGCGAGAAATAAACAGTATATATATACGTATTTGCGATAGTTACAATAAGCTTGTTTTATATAATTGTGTTTTTGATTTTAACACATTGATGTTTCCCGCAGAAACATTTAACCCTCAAAGTACACACCTTCATTTTATACCTTAAAGTGCACACAAATGCGAATTGGGATTCGAGATTTTTGACTTAACATAACTTTAAGGAAATAAAAGCAATTTAAATGAAAAACCAGTGTTTTTTTATATAAAATTTTGTCAGTAATCCAATTGTAATATGTACAATTTAAAAAAACAATTATTTCTTATCGATAATGCGTGTTTTTCACAAGTACAATTTAGAAAAAAATCAATTTCTTTAAATTTTGCGAATTTGCACTGGTATGCACTTCAAGGGTTAAGTAGCCCGTAATGGGTTACTTTCGCCGCACGTATGTTGCAAAAGTTTTACTGATTCAATGATATGATATATCAAGGTAAAAAGAAATAGAAAGCTGTGTTAAATGTATCACGAAATATACTGTATCGATTCGTATTTGATGTTCCAAGTTTAAGATAATTAATAAAAAAAATGAGAGGTATAAATAAAACAAATTACGAGGCGAGACAGCATGTTAAGATATGAAGCAAATTTTACAAGCAATTCTATAAAAGCAAGTGTAATTTAACTAAATATAAAGATTCAAAAGGCTCTCGGATTAAATACAAATAATAACTAACAAGACAAATAAGAGCTGTACGCGGATGGATTTGATGAATTAAATTTTAATTTTAATGCATAAAGCACAATATTTCTTGGTACTTCACGAAGTATTAAAATTAATAGATCTCAATTTTGAAATTCATTTAATAAAAACTCCCTCTACACCCTCTAAAGATATAGGCGAGAAAAATATCGAGACGAGAATTTAAGTCGGATATCGAACCCGAGACCTTATCGTTTTACGGACGACTGTTCTACCAACTAAGCTACTTCAAGTGTAATTTATTATTGTACAATTTTTATTGTATATTATATATATATATATATATATATATATATATATATATATTATGTATTGTATAAAAATTAGATTATACATATACTTTATAATAAACACAATAGTGTCATGCACATGAGCACACAGTAAAGAAACAAGAAAATACCAACAATGTAGGAGGTTTAGAAATAAAAGTTAAGAAGAATAGTTTATAATGTGAAATATTAATAAATATTTGAAATATTAAACATGCAATTAATATCTTTGTATTAATTATTGAAAGTAATGTCATTTTAGAAACAATCTAAAAACAGTTACAAATAAGGTATGCAAAAATATAAAAATGCACAATGCAAAACAAACTTCAATATACCTACGAAACTCAATCAAACTTTATATAAGGCTCACATATTCATAATTCGTTCTTATACTTAAAATCGTCTTAAGTACAGTCTTAAGATATTATGAGAGAAATAAGAGATTATACCATTTCATTGACTGAGATTTTAAAACGACCCAAGATCACTCTTAAAGATGATGTTAAATATAAATTCGGACTATAAATACCAGTCATAGTTATATGTGCACAGAAACTGCACTTACATATAAACAATTTGACATGTGTATATACTTTTTTATAAAATAATATAGAAAAAAATAATAAAAAGTAATGATTCTAATGTATAACAAGTAAAAAAACAAGAAAAGAAGAAGCAAAAAAGTATAGTAAACAGAGTACAATTAAAATGAGTTTCTATATATTTATAAATTTATAATTATATAAAGATAAAAACTGAGATTGAAGTTGAATTACGTTTTACAAGTATTGTGCAGTGTATTTTTACATAATAAAGAAAATAATTAAATATATGATAAAGAAAAAAATTACCTTACCTTAAAGATTGTTCTTTCCGTATAATAGAAGACCATAAATGTGAACGATAGATAAGTCTTTCGCATTCAACCAGAAATGGGATACAAATGATACCATAAATGATGAAAGATCTGTAACATAAATTCACAGTAAAAAAAAATACAAATAACCATGCAATCAGTGCTCTACTTTTCACATTTTTATTTCTTCAAAAATATACAATCGAACCCCTGAAAGAGTATAATCCTTTAATTCCTTTAATTTTTAAATAATTAATAAAACATTATATATAATTATATTTTTACTCGAACACGACCACGTTTCTTGAACATAACCTCTGTGATGTTAGATCTTAAAAAAGATAAAATTGAAGTAAAATACATTGAAATATATAAAAATATTTTTAATAATGTGTATTTTACTTCATATTTTGTATAAATATATAAAAAAGGAAAGAGGATTAAGCCGACGGCACATGATATGATATTTTCGTACTAGATTTAGCCACTCACGAGAGCGAGTGTCTTTCGCTGCCTCTCGCTCTCGTGCTTAGTGGTTAAATCTAATACGAAAAATCGTACCATGTGCCGTCGGCTTTACTCTTAAAATACATGATTTTTATTACACTTACCTCGTAGATATCGAAGCACATGGAACATGTAGAAGCAGGAAGAAACACACGCAACACAGAGATCGGCGGAGAGAGACGCCCGGAAGCCGAGAGAGCTGCGCAGCAGATCGCAGCGCAGCTCTGTTGTTACGCTATACGGGCTACGAGCGAATTAAAACTATGATTTCTTTTTATGTTAATTGTCTTTTCGGCAAGATAAAATATCTATCATTTGTATCTTTTCGCTTTGTCGAAAAGATATAAATAACTTAAAAGATATAATAAGATCTTTATTTGTCGTAAAAAGAACAGAGCTTTCGTCGACTTTGAGTCATATTTCAGTCGACTATTTATTAACCATTTGTCGACTTTTAAAAATCGCCAAATAGTCAACAAATAGTCAATTGCTGTCGAGTTACAGTCGACTGTTAAAAGTCGCCTTTAAGTCAACTGAGAAAAGTCGGCTATCAGTCAACTAACAGTCACGCGTGTTGTGTGGGTATGTTTTACAAAAATGAGTGTTGATAGTGATAATAAAAAGAAATGTGTATTTTGTGCACAAGAAACACTTGAAAAAACTATTTCTTTTACGTCAGAAACTTTGAAAAAATGTTTATGTTTATGTTTATGTTTATGTTTATAACACATATTTCCTCTCTTTAGTATTGTTATTTTTAATTCACGAAAAAATTAATAATAAAAAATGAAAAAAAGGAAATTTTTATTTTTAATTGTCAGATTAAAAAAAATCCTTTACAAAATCATCAGATTAAGAGTTAACACCTTTAGAATATCGAACTGAACCACTTGTATAAAATTCTGACGCGCACAAGCATTTCAATGTTACGATTTTTTTTTACATATTCAGAAATCGACTTTAAACTTTTGGTCACGTCCAAATCGTCAGTCTTTAAAATAGAATACTTTTTATAGTTTAATTAACATCTCTTTTAAATTTCTGACAAGCCCGAGAAAAAAAATTTTTTCCCCAATTTCTACCTCTTAATACAGCTACCTGCAACAAGTAACTCGTCAGACTAATATCCTTCTGTAAACAGGACTTCGTAGATCGTTCACGCTATCGAACACTGACGCGCTTGAAGATTTTTTTGTAACCATTTTTTTTTACATTTTTGAAAATTTATACACGCTCCCCCCACCACTAAAAAGGTTTGCATCACATAAACTTTTTTTGTTTTTAGTATCTAATCTTTACGATCCTATAGGTCTTTAAAGGGCTGGAGGAAAGCAGCATTTAGCACTCTGGGCTCCCCTACTATAAAAATAAGTAGGTAAAATATATAAAAAGCGTCTGTTGTTAGTGACGGCTACATACGGACTGAGTGAGATTAACTTTGATTGTGTGACGTAGGGGACAACTAAGTAATAAATAAATAACATGAAAAGAAAGAAAAAGACAGTAAATATCAGTAGAGAACCAGGTCAATGTACTAAAAAGTAAGCAACAAGATACAAGGTGACGTCGATAAATGTGTAGAGAAAATTAAAAAATTAAGAAAGGCTAGACTTAGATTGTATAAATAAGAATACGAAATACAAACCGATGATAAGAATAAATTAATAAAAGGAATGAGTCGAAGGACGGTCAATATAATAAAAATTATTTAATGACGGTCAGATAAAAGAATAAAATAGAAATAAAAGATAATAAATAACAAAACGGACGATGACAAAAATAAATTAATAAAAAGGAGATAAGTAAAAAACGGTCAATATAATAATAAACCAATAAAGGCTGTGTCACGTGAACTATAAAATGTTAAGTAATCTGTCATAAATTGCTGTTAGGTTCTCTGTGTCTTTCTGTGAGTTGATTGTCGAATTGCATTTTTTAATGAACAACATCTCCGCACCCACAGAAAGGATTTCTATTAACAAGACTAAAAATATTCTTAACGTACTTAATCTTACCGTAACTTTATGCAGTTTAGAAATAAAACAATATTAGGATAAGATCAATAATTTCTATTCTCCTCTGTGGAATTAAATATGATTGACTTATTGTCTTGAGACAATAATAACACATATAGATTTAAGCTTACATATTCTTATATTAAGAATAAATCTTCTTTACCCAATGTTATAACGTACGATGCTGCCGCCACTTGGCGTCAAATCCGCGTTGTGCTATCGCCTCGCGGTATCAATTTAATGTTACACGCGAGTAATGTGTTTCGTGTGTGCAGTGAAAAATGGATTTAAAATATTTAAATTTGCAAGAAATACTTCGAAAGATGGAGATGACCCATCTTGAATCCTATTTCTCAAGTAAGTATATATTATATATATGTATATGTACATATATATATTTTTTTATTTATTTATATATGTATGTAATTGTGATTCTTCTTTCTGTGTGATGTAATTGTTTGCATACTGTAAGAAATATTTATATTATCGTTCTTAGAACATGCCTTAAGTGTAGGATGTTATGTAAATTGGGCCTTATCCTGCAGGACCGAAGTGCCTGCCGAGATTAGCGATACAGTCGCGCAGTGTCCTCGCGAGAAAGAATTTTCATGTTCGTGCAAGTCTCGCGGTCGGTTACGCGGCCATTGTTTCTGTCGTTCTATAAGACAGCGATTTGGTGGACGAGTCCTCGTCAATCGTTCCGTGTTTGTATAGATAGACATTCTATTATTTCTGGCTTGTATTATAAGTTACTGCCCGTGTCGTAAATAATTATTCGTGTGTACCGCATGCGGTGTATTCTTCAATCGTCGTTACTGCGTAGCATAGAGTCCTGCAACGTTCTTCGTCGCGCGGGTAAAAGCCACTCGAACAACTATTAAACGTGTTCATGCGATAATCAGTGATTATTAACTTAATGTTTTTTCTTCTTCTATAGACAATGGTGTGGACATTAATGCATTCATGAATTTAACTCCCAGTCAAATTCCTGTGCTACTTCCTTCACCATTATTTACTATAGGGGATCAATTGAAGTTTATGCAAAAGTACACTTCTTTTATGGTTTTAAATAAACTTGTAAGTATGATTTTTCTTTTGCATTTTTGGAATATTGAATGATAATTAATTTTGCTTTAATTAAACATCGCAATTTTTTATTAAATGAATGTAAATTCTTATTTAATGATTCTATAAATATTTCATAACGTTTTTTTTTAAATATTACTGTCATGCATGAAAAAGATTATACATATTTTATGTTCACGTAATGAGTGAATGCATTAAATTAATAAATTTGTGTTTTCAAAATTAAAAATATATATACCTTTTGAATGTATATGATTTACAATTTTTAATATTATGTATTATTTAATATATATATTATCAATTGATCTGCCAAAATATGTGCAACATTGCACAGATCTATCAATTGCAAATTATATAAATGATATTTAATATTAATTCATTAATTAATTTTATAGGACATTAATTCAGCATTTTTGACATCGTTTCCTTGCAAATCATCATTAACATCTTCATCCTCATCCAGCAGTGTTAACTATTCTTTACATTCATCTCCAATTTTTGATCAGGTATTTAATTTCATTTCATACAATTCAATTAATGATTATATTAATAATAAAACAAAGAAAAAGTTAATAAAGAAATATTTTTAATATGGAAATAAATTTTTCTTTTACAATTTGTGTTTTTTATATAGATAAATTTTTAACTCAGAACAAAAGTTAATAAGTTAAAATGTAAGTGTTTTAAAAATAACTAGTTTAAGTTAAAAATTAAGTTCTTTAAAATTAACTAAATTAATTAAATTAAGTTAGAAGTTATTAACTTTTAATTTTTACCTAATCTTTGATACATACTTGTTTACATTCTTTTTCGCTTATCTTTTTTCTTGTTTTCACTTTTTTTTAATTTTTTATCAATTTTTTCAAATTTAATCTTAAATCTTCAATATTAAATTTTGCTCCTCAAATTTATTTTTCAAATTCTTTAGTAGTATGATCATAAAAGAAAGATTACACACACACGCACATACACACACAAATAAATGTATACATATCTTTACTTTTTTTTTAAAGAGATCTGATATATCAGATACATCGGATATTTCGGAGATATACATATTGGATACATTGGGTACATCTCACAATCAGTCAGTAACACATGGGTTAAAAACCAACTTGATAGAATCTTCGCGATCATTGAATTCAGTAGAAAATACTGAAACATCTTCAAATTCATCTCTTCATGATCCTCTATCGACATCTAATCCTGAACAAGACATTCATAAGCCATTGGTTAATAAATATAACATAGGAAGTAAACAGCGATATGACACAAAGGCTTCAACTGAAGTAGAAAATATTGTAAGTAATATTAATAAATAAAAATTTACTGTTGTATGTATATACATTTATAAATGATAAATATTTTATAGCGAAAGAGGTATATATAGAATAAACGTTCGTTTCCAATTAAGAATTTTAGTTATATAATATCATATTTGATCATTTGATATGTATTGATTAGTAAATCGAATAATTTTGTAGCCTTAAGTACTTTTGATTCTTTAAGCAGTTGTGGTATAATAAGTTTTAAATGTCGTTTTTTAAATGTAGGATCTGCATGAATTGTTAAAATCAGATACTAAGGCTAATGGTGTGCTTGCTGGATACTCAAAATCAAGTATACTGACTGAAAATGATCGAAAAATTATAGTTGAGACAATTATCAAATGGCTGCTCCAAATAACTGATTTGTATGTTTATTAATTAATGTTATTTTATTTAATTTTTATATATTTCATTATTTATAAATTTTATATTTATTTCAGTCCACACCATCGGCATTATAATATACTTGCTGATAAAATATGTAATCAATTTCCCACAGAAGAGGTAATATTTTAAAATTCCATATTGTAGTTGTTTCTCTGAAAATTAGCTCTGTCTAAAGTTAATTTCTTACATTTTTGTTGTTAACTACATTATACACATTTCTATTATTTTCTAGAAATCAGTTTATTATATATCTCCAAAAACAGAAGGAGAAAAGCAGCAATTAGTTAAAGGCAAATTGCCTATGAAAGTGAAAAACGCTAAAGCCTGGCTGCGCAAGAAAGGAGCAATTTCACCTTCTAAAACAAAGAAAAAAATACTATATAAAGACGATTCGGTTCTTTCTCTGGATGGTAAATAATCTCATAATTTAATATTTGACAGAAATTTTGTTAAATTGCATTTTATACGAGATTTTTTTTAGATATTTTATCGGAGGAAGTAAAAGCTGCGCAAGAATGGCTTAAAAAAAAACAGAGAACCATTTGAGGATGTCATTGAAAATTGGAAAATATGTCAAAAAGTTCGTCTTAATAATCTCATAACTAATCAGAAGATTTCTACTCAACAGTACATCGATCAATGGTTAAATATTTTACAACAACCGCAAGCTTACAAGCTAGTACGTTCTTGTTAATCTCTGGTATGACAACTATCTACATTTTGGAGATATATATTAGACTAATATTTTTTTTTCATCATTATCAGATTTTGGATGATTTTAATTCTCTGCACTCCATCATTCCTAAGTATGCTTGTTTAGAAGGCAAACAGAACAATATCTTGGTGAAATGGCCTTCAATTAGTAAGAAATTGGAACAGCTAATTATATCACAAGATGATATTGTGGATTATAATGATGTAAAAGAGTTTGTACCTCATTTACAAAATAAAGACTTATCTGACGGTGAGTATGATACTAGAAAATTTAAGTAACTTTCTTTTTTAAAGAGAAATTTTGATATAACTAATAGTATAGAAATTATAGCATATATAAAAAGTACTCTTTTTTTATAAAAGTTTTGTTTAATTTGCTTTTTCATTTTCTTTATAGATGTTAGAGATTTCGTTTTGTTACACATTTTATCTGTCATATGTAAGCCAAATGGCAGAGTAAAAGTTGGAAAAAAGATATTCAAGCCATCAGTGGAAGAGGCAAGAGAAGCTTTTATTCAGAAAGTAGCCGTAAGTATTTATAAACAAATTTTGTAATTTTTCTATAATTTTGTTACTTTTATTTCCATATTACAAATTGATAATTTTTTGTTTTTATTAGATTGATGGTGATGTACTGAATTCTATAAAAAGACGGAACGAATATTATGCCTCTCTCAGTGCTACTGTCCAGCCTTACATAATAGTCGTCGGAGATGTGGAAAATTCAATTACTGCTGTTTATGTCTGCATCAATAGTATCAATAGTAATCTATGGAAAGTAGGAAGTGTCTTACAAGCTGTCGACGTATGTTTCAAATCATTTTTTGTTTTTGATGCTGAATATCAAGTTCAAGCATATCATTTATGGTTATTTATTCAAAGAACTTTGTATGACATTCACTTGTTAGGCGAACGTTCAGTTACAAATGTAACTACACTGTGTGATTGGTCGATTGAATCAAATCAAACTCTAATCTTTACCATATTTCTAGAGAAATTATTGCGAAATAACTTATACATGTTAATTTTTCATTTGCTATTTACCACAATTAATTTTTAATCATCGTTTTAAATTTTAATTATTTTTTATTCGAAATATTCCTTCAATATATTAATCTTTTCCTAATTTATATATTAAGATTTTTCTTAACATACACAGAGAATATACTAGATATTTGTTTAAAAAAAAAACAAGAACATGTTTAATTGCTTTGTTTGTAATAAAAAGTATAATGCAGCAGATGCTGTTCTTGTTCATATACGATTCTTTCATTCAAATGAAATTGCTCGAAAAAGATTAGTATGTTGTTGGTATAATTGTATCAGAGTTTTTAATAATCTATCAGCTTATAGTAAACATGTTAAAAGTCATAAATCAGTGAGTTGTAGTTTGCAACAGAATGAGAAGTGTACTTCCTCTAATAATTTACAAGATTCAAATGATAATAAAAATCTTATGGATGCATCCGACAATAAAAAAACTAACAATATCTTTGATTCTCATATTGAATTGTCTGAAATTGACAACAGTAACGATTTTCATCAAGCTTTAACAAATGCTGTTATCGCCTATGTTGCTTCATTATACAATAGCTTTTCATCGTCTGAAGACCAAATTCAAAAGGTTATTGATTGTCATCAAACTCTTTTAGGAGCAGGATTTTTATTAATTTAAAAAAAACATGTTTTTAAATTATTAGATAAAGCAAGAATGCAAACAGAAATTTCTCTTATGAAATGAATGAAATAACAAAAATGTTTGATTCATGTCAAAATATGTTCAGTGGATTTGAAAGCCACTATTTACGTATGAAACAGTTTGAATCTTGTGGATCATTTATTAAACCTGAAACATATGTAATAGGAACCACTTTAGATGAAAAAAATTCTGGTGGAAAAATCGCGATTGTACCAAGTATTGTTAATGGACAATTTATTCCTCTTCGCTCAGTACTGAAAGGATTTCTTGAACTGCCAAATGTCTTGAAAATAATCTTAGATTATATGAAAACACTTGAAGATAGTTCAGATTTGCTTTGTAATATTATTCAAGGCAAGCTTTGGAAAGAAAATATTGCTCCTAAATTTCTTGACAAACTAGTGTTACCCTTAATTTTGTATTTTGATGATTACGAAACAAATAAAGAATTAGGAAGTCACACTGGTGTGCACAAGTTAGGAGCTACTTATTGCAAAATTGCTTGTCTTCCACCAGAATTTGAGTCATCGCTCGAAAATATATTTCTTGTAAATCTCTTTCATTCAAATGATAAAGTCTTTGGGAATGCAAATATTTTTCGCAAACTTGTAAATGAATTAAAATATCTAGAAGATGTTGGCATAACCGTTGTAATAGAAAATGAGAGTATTCAGGTTTACTTTGCCATGTGTCTGTTTACGGGAGATAATTTAGGTGCGAATGGTACTTTGGGTTACGTAGAAAGTTTCTCAGCAAATTATTATTGTCGCCTATGCAAAGAGCATAAGAAAGTTATGCAAAAACAAACTATGTCAAATCCATTAATGCGTCGAAATGTTATAAATTATAATGCTGATCTGACAGTTGATAACAGTACAGGTATTAAATCTGAGTGTATTTTCAATGAATTAAAAAGCTTTCATGTAGTTGAAAATATTCACTTAGATATTATGCATGACTTAGATGAGGGAGTGTGGAAACAGACAATGACTAATATAATTAATTCTTTGATAAAAAAAAGAGATTTAACATAGATACTTTAAATAATTTAGTTCAAGGCTTTTATTACGGTCCTTCCGAACAGCATAATAAACCTCCCCTCATAACTAAAGATCAAAGTTACCGAATTAAGTTGGCCTTCTTAGCCAGTGAAATGCGTTGTTTTATTCGATATTTTGGCATGATGGTTGGTCATTTGATTTCTGATAATGACGCTGATATTTGGAAATTATATCAAACTGCTCGTCAAATCATTGATATTGTAACTGCGCCTTTTATTTCTATTACAGCATTTCCATTATTAAAAGATCTTATAAAACAACATCATATACTTTATTTAGATTTGTTTGATAAAAATCTAACACCTAAAATGCATATAAGTACCCATTATCCAGACATTATTCCTGAAATAGGTCCTCTTGAATCACTATCATGTATTAGAATGGAAGCTAAACATAGAGAAGGTAAACGAATTGCTCATTTATCAGCCAATAGAATTAATTTGCCTTATTCTATTGCTAAAAGACATCAACTTAAATTTTGCTATCGATTACTGGCTGAGAGAGGTTTATCCTTGAATATCTCATTTTCATCTATCCAGACTGTTAATGTAACTGAATTAAAAGAGTTTTCTAAGTTTTGTTATATATTTCCCAAAGATATATCTATCGCAAAATGGAATATTGTTAAATGGGTTAAAATTAATAATTCTCATTATGAAAATGGCATGTTGGTTGTTGTAAAATGGGAAAAAAATAAAAATCCTCAATTTGGCTATATTCATACAATATCTGTTTCTACAGATAATATTGTGTATTTTTTGCTTAAAAAACTTAATACTGTAAGTTTCAATACTCATTTCCATGCTTATGAAATTAATTTTACTGATGAGTGGCTTTATTTAAAATTTCAAGATTTGATTGTCCACACAGCAACCAACATCAGAACTACTGCTAATGGTAAACGATTAGTTCCGTTTCGTTTTAGTTTTTATTAATTTCTCTAGAAAGTACCTATAGTATTTTGTATAATTTTTATTCTAATCAAATATATATTTTAGTTGTATGTTATATATTATGTATATGTATTGTAAAAAGAACATAATACTCGTATATGTTTATTACGTATGTGTTTATTACGAATATAACAGTATAATAAAATATTAAACTAATAATACCTGTGCTTTCGCTTATAAAGATCTTTTCATTCCATCACAAAAAATACTTGAATTGAGAATAATGTACGATTCGTGATGTTATATAAACTTTTTTTGCAAGAATAAAATAAGATTTCTTTTAGATCAGTATATTTTTAAATCAAGAACATTATGAGATTGCTACGAATTTCTACGTTGTCTAATCTAAGAAAATTAATGAGATAGTATCAAGATTATTTTATTCCAGATTTCAGAATATTTGCATTTAAGAATAAAATATTCTTCTCTTAAGAATAATTATGTTTGTCCCTATATCAATCTTATTTTATGATACAAGGAAGAATATTAGCATTAATTACAGAAATCTTTTTTGTGGGTGCGCTATTTCTCGTTTTCTTGTGTGCGTTTCTTTGTGCAAAATTTTTGGGTGGTCCCAGTCAAAATCGTGACCAAAGGACAATCTGTGATTGGTGACAACGGAATGAGTAGATGTGTGTTTTTTGATATTACTTTGGTGTTCCTTTAGACGAGTTATTAAATGTCATTTTGTTTGGCCGATATAGCACACGTTGCAATTCGAGCAATCAATCTCGTAAACTAACTCTGTTTGTTTCAGAACGCTAAGAGTGTCTTTTCCTTTCTTTATTATGCAATTCAGTTTATTCGAGATAGAATATAATACTTCGATGTTGGAGTTTTTGAGAACGCGTTCAATATTTATAGCAACCTCGTTGTTAAAAGGAATAACAATGCGATTTCTTGCATCAATGGCAAGATTTATAGGGGCGTTGTTTTGTCTATGTTTTAGTACATTAAGTCTTTTATTAATGTGGTAGTTGATCATGTGATTAGGATACAGGTTGTTGCGTAAGATTTCTTTTATAATATTAATGTTGTCCTTGTGAAATCTGTTGTCAGAGAGTAAAATTGTTCTATCCACGAGGTTAGTGATCGTGTTAATTTTATATTTTAATGGGTGAGCCGAGAGAAAGTTGAGATAACGACCAGAGAAGGTTGGTTTTCGATACCAATTGGTGATGAGTGTGTTGTTATCTCTAATGATTATTGTGTCAAGAAAGGAAATAGCATTATTAATTTCAATTTCATATGTAAAATTCAAGTGAGGGTGAAAATTGAAAAAACCTCAAGAATGGTGTCAATTTCGGAAGTAGGGACAATCATGAAAATGTCGTCCACATATCTGTAATACACAGGAATGGAAAATTTAAGAGTTTTTAAACATTGCGTTTCTAAGTCATCCATAACTATGTCAGCCAAGATGGGGGAGAGTACCTAATTATATTGATGATGTACAAAATTATGGTTGCGAGGAACCATAAAGTCTAGTTAAACGTGGAAAATTACGTGGAAAATATACGGTCTTCGCAATAACGATCGTGTTTCGTGTTACGCTAATGTAATATTGCAATGTTTTATTGCGAACGTATCAGGCAACAAATACTGAAAAATAAAGTATCGAACACATTGACTGATGCTATCTGCGCGTATCCTGAACGTAAATATTGCAACGTTCAAGCGGTTAGAAGATCTGTCGCAGAACGCTTCGCAGAACGAACACAACAAGATGCTTCGGAATTTTTCGCGGCTGTAATGTCGACGTATTCCGAAATCAATGATGTATTAGAACTCGAATTGAAGCACGTAATATGTTGCTCAAATGCCAAGTGTAATTACAATGTAACTACGTTGAAAAAGAGTTGTTTGCTAATATTACCTATACAGTCGACATTAAAAAGGAAAAAGAATGTCACTCTACAAACTTTGATTGATTTAGAATTTTCGAAATGGGAAACGATAAACGGCACTTGTAACAAATGTGAGTGTACCGTTCTGAAAAAAAAAACCGTAATCGAATCGACTTTATCTGTCTTAGTAATACAGCTCAATTTATACACTTTTGTGAATGATGTTTCTAATAAAATTATGAACAATCGGATCAACGCCGTACCGACGAGTAATATCACAATTAATAAAAAAAGGTACAGAGTAATAAGCGTTATATTTCACGAAGGCGAAGAAATAAATCGTGGTCACTATACGTGTATGTTGAGAGCGGACAAAAAATCGAAATTGCTCTAATGATATGGAAGTTATCAAGAAAAAATCGCCCAAAGGAGCACAAAGGGCGTACATATTGTTCTTGGAGCAGATTAAGTAAGTTGAAAAATAACTTTTACAATTAATGACACTTTCTTAGAATGTAACGGAATTTTTTTACAGCATGTTTACATGAACTTTAATAAACTATTGAAATTGATCATTTTAGTCATTAAATTTTATTTTTCAAATCCGGAACATTATAACAATTAATCGCCTGTTCTGGCGCTGTATTAAGGGGGTATTCTGGTCTAGAGGCATAAATTTTAGGCGTTTTGTCGAGCTCGATAAAAAAAAAACAAAAAATATTTTTACCATTTATTTTTTTATAACATATTTATTGATATCTTGAAAATACACAAAAAAATTTTTGAAAAAAAAAATGAAAATTAAATAAGTTATAAGCTAGTAAAGTTGGGGGTAAAAAAAAAACGAGGTGTGCTGGTTGACACGATTGCAACCCTGGTCATCTGAAACAAAATTTAAAAAAAGATTCTTAATTAGTAAGAATGTCGTTATAGCCCCTACCTAAGAGAAAATGGAAAACATTTTTTTCGCAAAATGGCGGCTGTTTGAAAAAAAAGGCATTTTCGACTCTTTTTTCTCATGATTTTTAATTTTTTAAAATAGTAAAAAAAATAATTTTGATACAAAAGTGGTAGGGGCGATAGAGAGTTATACATTGAAGGTTGGTACAAAATTTGAAGTCAATCGGTCAAATAGAACTTGAGATATCATGTCAACCATGTTGAAAAAAGTAGTTTTGAGAAAAACGCGTTTAAAGTTTTGAGCAAAAGTTTCAGGCAACCGCAGCGGTCTAAGTCATAGAATGGTTATACTTACATTTTGTTAATCGGCGATTCCTGGTTCATAGAGTGTGCCTTCTTCGACTTCAAAATATATATTTTCTGGTTCATAGAGTGTGCTTCGACTTCAAAATATATATTTTCGGAAGCTCGTTCTAATTTACGAGCAATTCTAGCTTCCTTAGAAACATCAGTACC
>CABEGB010000344.1:0-42493 GCA_901521435.1 Crematogaster levior
CCATGTTATTTATATTATTCATTATTTATACTGCTTTTAATTTGTATTATTTGTTATCTATATTATAAACTGCCTTTTGCTGACTCTGCATATTTAGCAATTTAGGTCTTTTCACATGTAATTAACGTGGAAGACGAATAACTAATACTGGAATAGCAGATAATAATATAGATATTGAACAGTAAATAATATGGATAGCGAATAGTGCAATATGAATAGTATGTAGTCGAGGAGCGAACTGGATGGAACTCTATTCAAATAATGAATCTACCTCTACTTACGCTTATTCGGATGAGCTATATGGTGCTGGTTGATACGTGTCTTTTTTAATCAGTCTGATTGGAATTGATTTCTTGTTTACGTGATTATTGTTTTAAACCGATCTTGATTCCTTAATGTTTATATAGTTGTTTCTTACACCTGTTTTACACCTGTTTTTACACCTGTTTTCTAGAAAAAATACAATTCATCATACTGTTTATTTTGATGAGAAATATCCTGATCCTGAAATAAAATACTGATGTCTATTTACATAACAATAAATTTTTATTTTTGTACCATTCTCGGGGTACCTTCTCGAGGGGCACTCAAACTCAGTATAGTATATGCAATTTGTATCCATTATAATATATACATGTTTATTGATGTAATTTTATAATTCTTGTAACGTTTTTTAATTGGATTTTCACTTAATAACAACTTTTAAGAAATCTCTGAATGCAAGAGTATTAATATTTAGAACTCAAATTCAAAATTTAAAAAATAAAAATTGTTGCTGTTAAAATTCTTTCGTTATTTTTTCAATCTAGTTTTAACAAGGGTAATAGTGAGAAAATCAAAATATTTTTTTGTAAACGAAAGTAAGATTAATAAAGTTATATTTTTCTTCATTCAATTCATTCAATTATTCAAATACAGCAACAAAAGAAATTTGTTTTTCATGATTTACATTATTTCAATTTATTGACTCCATGTACAAAATCAATGTAAGCATTGAAAAATACATAATTAAAACCTACAATTAACGCCAATTAATGCCATTCTGATAATTTTCTAACCATTTCTAACCATTAGAACTCGTATTATTAATGGACTTATTGTTAGAACTCTAGGAATAAAGTAATCACGATGTGACTACTTTTTACTTTTTCCTTCGAATTCTGCCTTTTTTTTATTAGGGGAGGAAATTCTTATAAATTTCCGTGTCTTCGAGGAGAAGACAAAAGATATATCGGACTCCTACAGACCAAAGTTGGGTAACAAAAGTAAAATAAATAATAAATATACATACATGTCATTTGTCTGAAATAAAAAGATATAAATATTACGATATTAAAATGTGATATTTGAAACGGTAAATTATTACAAATATTAAAATAATGGGAAGAAACTAAATAATCTCAATTACTTTATCACACACTCCTGTGAATTTCTCCGTGTCATTCTGCAAATTTTTTAAAAATATTATTGCGTACCGTTAGACGAAAGGAATATCAGCAATATCATCATCATTAACGCCAATTAAATATTTTTAAATTTTAATTATAGATAAAAGTAAAACAATTTACAACGACTCCTTAGATATAAAATACATTGAATCTTATAAATGACATTGCTCTTTTTGAGTTTTTCCGTTTTATTTTTTTGTACCTTGATAAATTTATTCAATTTATTGATGCATCTTAATCCTACATTTATGTCAGAATTATTAATTTGAGCAGATATTTTGTTAGTGACATTTTTGATGTACGGTAAGACTAAATATTGTTTTTGGTTATTCGAGCTGTTTGGTTGTTCGATTTCTCTGTTATTTAAATCATTGGTATGTTTGTTAATTCTTTTTTGTAAGCAGTGGATCGTCAGTCGGGATGACATTAACATCCACCACTGTCTTTTCGAGGAATCACTTTATTTTAAGTTTATCTACGTTGTTGTACAATATCAATTTCCTTAGTCGAAGCACTCGTGACCATCGATTGTACGCTTAAGGCACTCGTGGCCTTCGTCCTGATCCAGGTAACGCCTGGGGACGTGTTGATTTATAGTATCGAGGTACTCGTGGCCATCAATTTGTACGCCTGAGGCACTCGTGGCCTTCGTCCTAATCCAGGTGACGCCTGGGGACGTGGTGGTCAGACGACCGCGACGACGTCTAGAGCCGTAGCCGATCTAGGTCGCGGGTGCACACACGAATCCTTTTGAATCCCTTTGGACGATTCAGCGAGGTTGATATTAACTGCGATACTGGCTTATCGAACTACTAACTTCTCGAGAGATACTTAGCGAATGAATTCGTGAGCGGTGGTCTCTAACGCGGAGGAAACCCGAGCGGCGAGCCTCAGGCGGAGGAAGCCCTAGCTTCTTATTGGTTGTATTGAATGACGCACTGATGTACGTCCAATCGCGAGACGAAGTTGATTTTTGAGACATCGTACTTTATTCACGCGACGAAATAATACGCGGCGCGTTTACTGTCGTGGGGGTTACTTTGTCGCGACGGAAAAATGCGGCGTGTTTACTCTCGTGGGGGCGACTTCCTCGTGCGGCGTGTTTGCTCTCGTGGGGGTTATTACGTCTTTTGTCAGTTGTGGCCACAACGAGTTGACCCGTGTGCGCATGTTGTAATTTATGTATTATTTCGTCTGACCTTGAGATGTGATGCATCACGATGTTACGTTTAAATTTGTACGTTTTATGTATTTTTTATTTGTCGTGCACGACGTTATACTTTGCTGTGTAACAAGCAGTTAAATATTAAGTTGAGAAAATACCCATTATTTAATAATAGATTAATGCACATGTGTATGTTCTTCTGGTGGAAATTAGGGTGTGAGTATAATGATGTATAATATTGCTCTGTCTAGCAAGTTGTAAACCGTGCCTTTGTGATTTAATGGGTGATCTGAGAAATACGATAGAAACCTTCCAGAGAATGTATTTTTTTGGTACCAGTCTATATATATCTTATTCTCTTGCAGAATAATGTTGAGATCAAGGAAGCTAATCTTTTCATTCATGCAAGGTTCCATAGTAAATTTCAGTTTATTATGGTAACTATTGAAACTATTGATTTTATATGTATTCAACTTTATCTTTTGCAGACATAATAATATCATCAACGTATCTAAAATAAAATTTACAAGAAAGTTAAAAGACAATGTGCGTTTAAGATCAGAACTAGTTTAAACTAAAATGTTAACACGATTTCCGATCACTCCGAACATACTAGAACACGCTTTACTGGTAGGCTCGACGCCGACAGGTAATTAGATTAATCACCTCTTAATTTTTACCACATAATTACACTCAACTTCCGTTTAATGATAGTTTTATATCACACTTGTTTTGTCTGATGACACTATTACTTAACACTGTGTATCTTTTGTTTGTTTAATTAATTAGAATACGAACTTCATACATCTTCGTTTTAAATATTGACGGTTACAACATTAAGAACAAAGCGACAGCTTGTTTACAACATTTGACCAACATATTCTCGCCATTAAACGACGAATAAGTTTGTACCACACATTTTACATCTTTGACTTCAACTTTTTTACTTGGAGATCGCGTCCTGAATGTACGATAGACCACCAACGTTCCGTGCTCCACCCTTAGTGTTAAGACTAATTTGCGTGATGCTTGTGTTATTTTTATATTTTTATTCTTATATTTATTTTCATTTAATTTAATTTTATTTTTAATGTATTTTTATTTAACAACGGTTTTATGTTGTTTTATCTTAATAATTTGTCAAGTGCTGAGGAAAACCCAGTGAGGTTGAAACGTTCACATGTATTTATTTATTTATTTTGAATAAATCCTAGTCATGTTTTTATACAGCTTAAAATGATATGTTTAGTCTAGCTCGATCAAGTAACCTAGGTCTTTGTAACTCTTATCAAATATTATTATCAATATCGAGCGGAATTATTTCGTTAAGTAAAGTTAAAACAATTTAATATTGGCTGTTCTAAATCTTGCAGAACAATGTCTGCTAATATGGAGAATAGAGGTGAGCCCATAGGTGTACCATAACATTGTTTATATATTTTGTTGTTAAAAGAAAAATATGTTGAATTCATTATAAATTTAATGTATGAATTCTGTTTTCAGAATTTTTGTGAGAGATTCAATGTGGATCCATCTTTTTGATAGGCTATCGATAGCTAATTCTAATGGTATATTGATAAAAAAAGATATGAAAAAATAGTTTCGGAGTTTGTTATAATCAGATCTGAGAGTTTGCTGTAGAGTTCTCTGCTATTAATAGTGCTGCTCTTAGCTCTAAGAATGCTGATCGAAATTATTTTTTGCAGATATGTACCTATATTATGTAGTGCAGTGTTAAATAAGGAAACTATTATTCTAAAACTCAGTTTTTCTTTGTGTATTTTTGGAAGTCCATATGCTTTTGATAGAAGAGAGTCGCTTGATCTTAATCTGAATAAGTCTGGTTTTGTAATATATTTTTTATCAGACCATTTTTTGACAATGTTATTTAAGGTTTTTTCTATGTTAGTAGTTGGATTTTAACGATGACGTAACTACTTTTGTCTTCCAAGATTTTTTCTATTTCTAATGTGTAAAATTCTTTGTTTAAGGCTACCGTGACATTTCCTTTGTCTGCTCGGATAAAAATAATTTCGAGGTGATTGTTAGTAAATTGAACAGTTGACCTGTATAATAATTCTATTTGTTTTTCTATTTTGTTTTTACTGTCTTTATTCTTTATGAAGTTATATATCACAGGTAAGAAAAAATTTCTAATAGAAATTAGTTTTAAGGAGCTTTTCTTTAATCTATGATTTTATATCCAAGAAACCGTTGTAAATTGTTTTACTTTTACTTATAATTTTAATTATGCGCCAGCCGAATAACACGCGTCCTTATCTTATTAACGATTGTTATTTTAACTGCGACAACATTAAATATTATTTTAATCCTTGGACTGCGAAAACTTTCAAAGACTGGGTAAGCACCAACTATAAGTTAATCAATTTGAAAAACAAATTAATATTTTTACGGAATTGCAAGAATAATAACATCTTTCCTTCACATTTAAAGAACATTGACAGACTTTCTTTATATTGGCATAAACAAAAGAAAAGCAAAAAACTTTCTAAATTAAGATACAAGTACAAAACAGCTAATCTAAACACAGGCTCAAATAGTAAATAACTAGTACATTTATTCAGCTATTGGCTGATCAACTTAAATACATTACTTGATACGCGTATCAAGTGCTCGATGTAAACTAGGCCGCAGAGATTGACGATCTATACACAGAAATATCGAAATTCAAATTTGTCGCTTGATAAATTTCCTCCCGATTTAATTTTAGATCAAAAGCTGTGTTTATTCGTTGGATATTCACGAGACTCAATTGAGTAAACTTCATTTTTTATTCTCTTGAAGTAACTTCTTCAAAAATCTAAAGAAGTAAATCTGGAGACCACTTCACAAGTTCCCAACGGCCAATTTATTTTTCCGGATAACATTGGTTTATGCAATCTCTAACAATACAAGCACTGTGATCTGAGCATCCATCCAACTGCAGTCAATTGTAATAGTGAAGGTTTAAGGGCACATTTTGTAATAGATCAAACAGATTGTTATCTAAAAACTGTAAAAAATAATGTGACGTAGTGAGATAAAATATGGAGTCCAATTAAATATTCATTAATTATACCTGCCTAAACTCTGACTTTGAATTTATGTTGAAAAGACGATAGAGAGAAAGAGGAGGATTTCTTTCGCGAGAGTTATGGTAATTGCGAAAATCTATAAATAACAAAATTTGATTTTTATTATTATTATGCGGTATGTGTGTCGCCCTAGGATTCCCTGGTTTATACTCCTATTTACGGGTGGGTACCAAGTAAGTAAGAGGATTTTTGTTCTTATTTATTGGGGTGGGTTAAGGAATTTTCGGACTATGTGGCATGTTTTCAGTATTACGGCTTTTTGAATGGTTGTGTATATTTGTGTGTAGATTGAGTTTATGTAGATTTTGTGTGAATGAGAATAATGCGACTCCTGTGGTGACATGATGAATGTTAGGATAATGATTTTGTTTTGTTTCCACGTCTGTTTTATGTCCATCGCTAGTGGTGTGTATTTATCTATTTTCTCTTGTTTTTTGGTTTTTATGTTTGTGTCGTTGGGGATAGCTATGTCCAGAAAGTAGGTGACTTTGTCTTCCTTCAGTGTAAGTGTTATATCTGGTCTGTTGTGTTCGACTGTTCTGTTTGTGTGTAATGTAATGTCCCAGTATAGTTTGACATAGTTGCTCTCCAGTATTGTCTGTGGATACTTGTAGTATGGCGTATGCTCTGTGATGAGTCTGTGTTTTAGTGCTATTTCTTGGTGGATTATTTTAGCTACTATATTGTGTCTCTCTGTGTATTCTGTACTAGCGAGAAGTTTACACCCACTAGTGATGTGGTCTATTGTTTCTGGGTATTGATGACATCTTCTGCACTGGTCGTTTTGTGTGTTTGGATCTTTCAGGATGTGTTTCATGTAGTTTTTGGTTGCTATCACCTGGTCTTGTATTGCTATTATAAATTCTTCTGTTTCTGGTTGTAGTTCTCCTTTTGTTAGCCATGTGTATGAGTATAATTTATTGATGTGTGTTGTATTATGTTGTAGTATCTGCCGTGTAATGTTTTTTGTGACCATTTTGTTGCCTTATCTGTTGTGTGCGTTTCATCGTTGTTGTTAATATCTCGTTCTTCTGGTTCTTGTTGTTGACTGAAATTGAGTGGTGTTATATTAGTGTCTGATGTGTTAATTGCTCTATGTAGTGAACTGCCTTGTTTATTGTGGAAGTATTGTCTTAAGTTGTTGATTTGTTTGTTGTGTAGCTGTGTGATGTCTATGAGCCCTCTCCCCCCTTGTGCACGTGGGAGTGTCACACGTTGGATGCACGATTTGGGGTGGTGCATGCGGTATTTAGTTAGCATGGTTCTGTTTAGTCTGTTCAATTCTTCAGTGTCCGTAATCGACCATTTGATAACAGCAAATGAGTATATAAGAAGTGGTATTGCATATGTGTTTATTGCTTTCATTATGTGTTTAGAACTAAGTTTACTTTTGAGTATGGATGTGATTTTTGTTTTGTACTTCTGTGTTATTTGTTGTTTAATGTTTTTATGTTGTAGTTTTGTATTTTGATGAAACCCTAGGTATTTGTATGTTTCTTGTTCTTGTAGTGATATGATGAGCTGTTCATTCATTGTCTTTATTACCTCGTTCTCCTCCCATCTGCCTTTTATCATTTTGATTGTTTTACACTTGTTTATTCCAAATTCCATGTTGATGTCTAAACTGTAGTCTTCTGTTGTTTTGATAAGTTGTTTGATTTGTGTATGTGTTGAGGCGTATAATTTAATGTCGTCCATATATAGTAAGTGACTGACGGTATGTAGTGTTCTTTTTCTGTGTTTTATTGCGTATCCTTGTCTTGTGTTATTAAGTGCTTGTGAAAGTGGGTTTAGGCAGATGCAGAACCATAGTGCGCTCAGTGAGTCTCCTTGGAATATTCCTCTTCTTATGTGTATTTCTTCTGTTTCTATTTGTTGTGCGTCGGTGTGTAGACGTATTTTTGTTCTCCACGTGTTTATCACATGTGTTAGGAACTGTATGAGTGTGTCGGGGATTTTGTATATTTCTAGGACTTGTCGTAGCCAACTATGTGGAACACAGTCGAATGCCTTCTTATAGTCTATATAGCATGTGTAGAGGTTGCTTTGTTGTTGTTCTGCTTGCTTCATTATTGTACTGTCTATTATAAGCTGTTCTTTGCATTCTTGACTCTGCTTACGACAGCAGTTCTGTTCTTCTGTCATGATGTTATATTGTGTGAGATGTAGTTCTATTTTCTGCGTGATTAGTGATGTTATTATTTTGTATAGTGTTGATAGGCATGTGATAGGTCTGTAGTTGGCAGGATTTTCTGTATCATTGTTTTTTGGTTTTACGTATGTTCTACCTTCTGTGAGGAAGATTGGTGTTTTGTGTGGGTGTTTGATAATGTCTGTTATACATGTGGCTAGGTAACTGTGTTGATGTGAGCTGTTTGTACCAGTAGTTTTGTATTCCGTCCACTCCAGGGGCTTTTCAGTTATGTGTTTTCTTTGTTATCTGTGTGATTTCATCAGTTGTGATTGTTATATTTATTCTATTGTTGATGTGTTGATGCTTCTGCTGTTCCGTTTCTATCCACTGGGCTGTGCTATTATGTTCGACTGGGTTGCTCCAGATTGTTTGTCAGAACGCGGTTATTGCTTCTTTGCTTGGTGAGGTTATCTTAGTTTCTTCTGTATTGCTTAGATTGTTATAAAATCTTTTTTCATTGTTTCTGAATAAGTTGTTTTGTAGTTTTCTGGTGTTTGATTCCTTATATCTGCGGAGTCTACTCGAGTATACGGCAAGTTTCTGTTTGAGTGTGTCCATGATTTCAATTATTGGTTTATTGTTATTTTGTGTTATTTGTTGTATATGTTTTGTTAGTTTGTTTGATTTGTTGCCGTTGTTGTACTGTGTCAGTCTTCCTATGTCTTTTCGTAGTTTTGTTATATTATTGTCTAATCTTATTTCCCATTTTGGTTTTCTAGATTTATTGTTGTTATTTATTTGTAGTGTTGGAGTTTGTTTTGCTGTGATCATTGTTGTGTATGCAGCGCTGTATATGAGTGTATGAATTTGTTTCAGTGTGTAGGTTTCAGGTATTATGGTAGGGATGATCTCGTTGATGGTGTTGAGCGTTACTTGGAATTCTTTTGTGGTTCTTGGTTTAGCTATTCTTGGTCTATGATTGGCTTCGCGTTCTGCCACTGCGTGTATTGTTTGATCAATTCCTGCGTTAATTTCGTTGTTGTTTCGTTCTCTGGATTTGTGTTTTGTGGATGGTTGATATGTGCGCGTGTGTCTGTATTTTGTGAGTCCTGTTCTGGTTCATTATTTGTTTGGGTGCTTTGAGTATTTGTTTCATTTAGGTCGACTTGAGTTTTTTCTTGTGGTTCATCGTTTGCTGTCAGTCGTTGTGGTGTGTTTCTAGAGTTATTTGTTGTTGCTTGTGGAGGTGTGTTTAGAGACTTGTATTGGTTTCATTCAGTTCTGCTGCTATTTCTTCTTTTAATTCCTGTAGTCCCTCTGGTGATAATCTTTTGTTATTGATGATAACTCTCCTCTGGTCCAGTAGCCTTTGTTCTGTTAGATGTGTTAGGTGTGGATATTTTTTTGTGAATAGTTTGTGTAGTGCAAATCTATATCCTGTTTTTATTGTTTCTAAGTGTGTTGCTCTGTAGTAACAACGCATGACATGTCGGTTCATGTTATCATCCCAAGCCATACGTTGTCTGAGTTTCCCAGCTTTGGTAGTCGCCTGCTGACTTGCATGCGAAACATCCATAGCTGGGGTTTGAGTTGCCGGTGTCCTTGTGGTTCCGCTACATGGAGTGACGCCACTCGCTTCATCCTCCTCCATGTCAATCTGAGCATCACGACGGTTCCGAACAGAAACAGATTGACTCTCTGCGCCGCCTCGGCTTTTCTTGTAATTCCTCTTTTTCTCCATTTTTGAAATTTAAATGGGTTGCAAGATAAGCTCTTGCGAGCAGGCCTCCGACCGCCAAAGTTCAGCCGCCCCTGACATGCGGAACAGACACTACAGGGATTTTTTCCTTTCTGTGGTGGTTTTTTCCGTTGCCTTCCACACCGCTGTTGAAACGCCGTGCACCGTGGTTCCCACTACGCCGCTTCATGTTCCGACTAGGACCAGAGTATACCGCTCCCAGTCGGTATTGGTAAGCCAGCTGCCGCTCTCCAAGATGGATTTTTCAATGAGATTCAGTTCATTGAGGGACCATCAACCCTTCCCACGGAAGATTCCTCCGCCCTTAGCCGTTGACCATCCGAGAGGTGCCAGGTTATTTACCGCCGCCTGATTTTCGGCGTTGAGTCGTCGGTAGTCCACCCGGCCTTTCCACCGCATCCGCAAACTGTTTCCCCGGAGAAAAAACCCCACCGAGACTTTTGGTCCCGTCTCGTCTGGGGTCGAACCCGATTTCACAGATTACAGATCCGTCATTCAGCTCCACAACCACCGGCGACTTATTATTATTATTATTATTATTGATTTTTTTCTGTCCCCTATCTCCAAAAATTAAATCGTAGGAACGTAACACATTATTTTATGTGATTCCATTATAATAAAAGCTGAGAATATCTTATACTCACTTACTCCCATCCTGTAAAGGTGTTCTCGTTTGTCCACAAAATTTTTTATGTAATATTCCTACCTAAAGTCAGATAAATCCGTAAATAAAATCTTCTTCTTTATTCATAATCGGCAGGAAAAAGATTTTGAACTGGTGTAAAATAATATGGGTACATATCCAATTTACACGAAGCAAATTTAAACCTTTGAATTTTGACTCATTTGTATTCTGAGAAAATTCCCAAATTCAGAGAAACACGATAGATGCATTTGGATTTGTTTCGAAATGTTTTGTAACTCTGTTGTTCTAATGCGAACATAATCCCGTACTACAGATAAGTTGGAGAATGATTTTGTTTCCCGCTTGTGCGTTGTCTAGAGTATGTATTATAGATCTACACTTCTTAATACTGGAATAGTACTTAAAGTATATCAGTCTATGATTTTTTTATACTAAAAGGTATTCTCACCTCTTTTCTCAGATATCATCTTTTTAGAATAAAAATTCAAAGTCAATATTTGGGCAAGTATAATTAATGAATATTTCATTAATATTTAATTGGACTCTACATTCGACCTCATCGCATTACTGTACATTTCTGTCACTGTACATTACGGTAATATTTCTTAGATTTTTTAGTAGAATAATTAACAGACAAGATAAATATTAAAAATTAACTAAGGCCATAACAACATAAATAAAGAGTATTTCTCAAAAATTTTACCGTCAATAGCTGAAAAAACTTTTCTGTGCATTAAAAATTAGTTATTTCAAAACCTATAACACATAATAAAAATATTTTGAAAGATATAAACACTGAATGATACGTTAATAATTAAAAATAGTAATTTTTTATATCTAGTAGTAAAACCCAAAATCAAACTGATATTACTGTTAAATGAAACTTTTTAAACTTTATAACTTTTATTTGAAACTTAAAAAAAAAGCATTGTTTACGAGATAATTGACTCTTCAAGCTCTTGGTGCAGCGTGTATTTTTTATTAAGTATTGCAGAATGCATAAAATATGAAAGAGTTATACGAAATAATCTATGAAATCTATCTGCTAAATACTAAAAAGTAACATATGTATAAACTGATATTAAGAGACATATGAATGGAGTTGCTGTAATGTTGTTGTATGTTCATGATTTTCAATTTTATTATTTTATAATATTTTTATATGGTTATTATCATGTCATATTAGGTGTACAACTTTGCTTCCGCCGTTTTTTACAAAATTCGAGGCTTTATTGTAAAAAACTGGTTATACATTTATGATTCAAAGTATTGTCCATCGCTGGCCACTACTTTCTCTCATCTTTCGGGCAGCGTACGAATCCCATGCGATCAATTCCCACAAAGACACTGAATTATTAAATAGTGCGTACATTAATATTATAAATGATTCGTCGTATCTCCCCCTCCTAACACTCTGCGAACAGCGCTCTAAGCGGAAAATATTAAGATCTGTCTTCACATTGTACGTTGAGATTAGATCTGGTTTAGTTGTTAACACACAGCACGACTGTGTCGATTCGAATATATCAGAACACATTTTGTTATCGGGTTCAGCGCTGTACAGGTAATTTGGCTGATTGCCTCTTATTTTATATTTTACATAACACGATTTTATAATTCTATGTTTTCGTTCGTTTTATAACACTACTGTATAACACTGCGTATCTTTTTTCGTGTGTTCATCTGGATCTAGAATACGATCTCCCAGACTTCTCCGACTCAAACACTTGACGGTTGCAGCGTAAAGAGCAAAGTGACAGCATGTTTTTAATACTTGACCAACACATTCTCGCCGTTAAACGAGTAATAAGTTTGTATTGCACGTCTTATAATTTAGACTTTAACATCATTATTAGGAGATTGTTGTCACGAATGTACCATTGACCCCCAACCTATCACGTACAGTTTTTATTGTTATGACTTACTTGCGAGATGATTGCGTTTTTTTACCTTTGTTTTTACGTTTAATTTTATTTTCATTTTTATTTTTATTTTTGTTTTTATTGAATAACGGGTTTATGTTAATTTATTGTTAATTTCTAATAATAATTTCTAATAATAATTTCTAATAATATTCTAATAATAATTGTTAAGTGTTGATGAAGACTCAGTGAAGTCGAAACGTACATATGTATCTTTTTGGAATAAATCTATGTTATATTTGTTGAATATTTAAAAGACACCTTTTAGTTTTGCTCGATAGTATGACCTACTGGCCTATGTATTTCTTTTCAATTGTTAAAAAATTCAAGATGACCTTGGTCTGACCTTGGCGACGCCATGCAAAGTCAAAATGATAAGATCAGTAAATAGACCTTTTTCAACTCTACAACTTTTGTCTGAAACATTTCTTTCTAAAATTAAGGTAAAATCAGTAACTGGCTCCAAACCAGCATCAATGATATAAACTTAAAGCTTTATTTTACGTCGACCTATGGTTAAGGTCCTTATCAAAAATATGGAAGATGGTCCGAGAATAATTGATGTTATAATAAATTACATAATAGGAAGATGTAAGCACGTCAGTGACATCGATACAAGAAAGGATTTCTTTCTAAAATGCATAGTTTAAGGGTTTCCAAACTTTTTTCTCACCCTGTATAAAAATAAAGATAGACCATATTTAACCGTAACAATGTTTAAGGATAAATTCTTGAAATCATTCTAAGCCAAAAATCTTGATAAATGTACTTATATTTTTTCTGTTATAGGTGGTAACGGTTTTCTCGGAAAAGTCTTAATTGAAAAACTGTTACGAAGTTGCCCCGATATTTCTACGATATATTTGCTGATACGTTCAAAAAAAGACAAATGTCCCGAAAGCCGACTGGATGAAATGTTTGAGGAATCTGTGAGTATCTAAAAAACGTCATATCAAAACATGTATTTGTAAACAATCGTTATCTAAAGCTATTCTATAATGTAGATTTATGACCGAGTAAGAAAAGATGTGCCCAATTTCCGCAAAAAAATCGTGCCAATTATTGGTGATCTCAACATAGAAGGCTTCGGATTGTCAGAAAATGACCAGAAATTACTGATAAATGAGGTATTTAATTCAGTTTACTTAAAATATTTTCTATATTATATATAAAAAACTTTATTTTTAAAAAGTTCAAAAAACGCCACACACCTGTCGGAAAATTTTTGTACATATTTATAAAAAATCCTCTTGTGTACAGGGTGTATATTTGAGGACACTCACATATGTGCTTGGCACTTCATAGCAATTGATTTTTTTTTCTTTTTTCACCTCAAATTATAAATAGAGGACAATAAGCTAACTCAAGAAATAAAAAGACACGCTGTTATCTTCGCTGTACATGCAAATCACAGCGATCTTGAAATCTTTCGATTTGTACAAAATTCGACAAGTACAAAATATCTTCTGGATTGATGTAGTTTGGGCGCAATGTCAATAAGACAGATGTTAACGTGCGTTTTCCATCTGCATTCTTACATGTAAAATTCTATTGATAAGGACTCAAATCAGAGATCGAAACATTGTGATTTATTAATAAAATTGGCCAGACGAGTCGAATAAATTGAAGATTAAAATTATGAATATTTCAGTCACTAATGTGGACATTTCAATTTAATTTTAGGTATATTTTTCAGTTATTCTAAAGAACAACAAATAATGATGCCATTTTCGAATACATTTTAAAATTTTAAAGACACTGAATAGCCTCAATTATTTTAAAAATAATATTTTACTAATTTTACACATTATATTTGCATGTTAAATACCTGTAGTAAATATCGACTGTCCAGCTTACAAACTTTGTATCACAGTTCCGTGTGCTTCAATGTCCATGTTTTATTCACTATTCAAAATGTGAAGTTAATACAGAAATTAAGAAATAAATGCTGTTCAATTTTCTAGTTTTTTAGATTGAATGTCTGTTTGACTTTTGAAGACTGAGGATTATACAGGAAAGCTTGTCTTTTATACAGGGTGTCTGAAAAGTTTCAGCATAGCCGAAGTGTACTGCTAGATTGGCTCATACTGATGATAAAAGTCAAATACCATTATGCAATATTCGTAATAGTTATTGAGTTATTAATTAAAGTGTGAACCAATGCGTGAGAAAGTGGTAGGTTGGGCTGTTCGGCTTTCTCGCTTCTTCGTTTCCTCGTTTGTCGGCAACATTGAAAAGGGATTCGCGATTCGTGACTCGATTGTCGCGCGTTCCTTGCCCCACGCCGATACCCACTCGCCATGTGATTCCTCCTCACGCTTTTCAATGTTGCTGACAAACGAGGAAACGAAGAAGCGAGGAAACCGAACAGCCCAACCTACCACTTTCTCACGCGCGCATTGGTTCAGACACTTTAATTAATAACTCAATAACTATTGTGAGTATTGCATAATGGTATTTGACTTTTATCATCAGTATGAGCCAATCTAGCTGTATACTTCGGCTGTGCTGGAACTTTTCAGACACCCTGTATACTGTCGCTCATAATTGTTCAAACAACACAGACTTCATACTTTACTTCGATTGTAAGAGCTAAGTGATTAACGATCTCATATTATGTGATTTTAACACAGAATTTTAATACTTTATTAGAATAAACAAAGAATTAACAAATAAAATACTTTATTAGAATAATTGACAAAAAATAATTGACAAAAATACACTGTTTTTATTGCACATTAATTGTAATTGATCGTATTCTAAATTAAAAATGTTGAGACAGCATTAAACTGTCTCCAATTATCTTTAAATTAATATTACTATTATTATATAATATTACTATTATTATTTTACTTATTAAAATCTATATTGTTAGAAGAAAGTTTTTATTGACTCTTTTATAAATGTCTCATGACATAATACAGTTCAGTTTATGCATAATATACAGTAGTAAACAAAAGAGATATGTGGTAGAAATTACAATTGGCGTGGAATAAAATATTAATAGAAACATTAATAAAATTAGTTCGGTGAATGATAAAAATTTAGTTTGGTAAAAACTTTGTAAAGCAGTAATTAAAACAAACAAAATTTTGATATATTGATGACATCATAAATGAAAATTGGTAAATAATTTTCGATTAAATTGTTACGTTATAAGTTGTATAAATATTATATTCAAGTCATAAGCTTATCGTGTAATAATTTTGTGTATAAATTCTCAATAAATTTATTTCAAATAATTAATAAATATTTTTTTCGCGTTGGGAACAATAAAATTTGATGATATTAATGTATCGACAGGATTTTTTTGAATACTTGGAAGTTAAATACTATTTTTTTTACTTGATCATAAAATTATAAATAGATTTGGATAGTAATAGATACATCATCCTTCAACTCTTTGAACTCTTGAAGTCATTTGAATAATTGACTTCATTGAATGTTGTTTATGAACGAGTGCGCCACATGTAAAATGTTTGATACATAAGTTGTCTACATACATTTAAGAAAAATAATAAGTTTTTAGATTCGGCTTCCAGAACCGCGACAATTCATTTGATTCGGATGTTTCGTGAACATTTTAGTTCACTTCATCAATAAAGAGAATTGAAACGTCGGAAACACACAAATGACGACTTGCTGCTTCAACTTGAAAGCCAAATCTAGTTTTTTATTTATTAAAAATGCAAATATGGTGCGTGCTACATTAAAATAACATAAAATAAGTTATAGTAAAATTATTTTTTTAATTAACAAGAAGATTTACATTAATGGAATCTGTTCATTCGATTTGTAGCAATGGACTTTAGTCTATACGTGCAATTACAATTTCTTTAATTTATTCTCGAGACATTACACCGGCACACAAAAAAAAAAAAATTGTCTGTACACCGGGCGCCACCTATCTACGGGCATGTTTTTCGACCCGCTGAATACGAATTTCAAGTCAGTTTAGGCCGTCCAGCCTTCAATTTCGAGTAAATTGCAAAAAACCCCCAAAAATAGCGAAAATTCGATGTTTTGGCAAGAAAAAAAATTTTGAGATCTAAGGCAAGCATAATTTTTATGTATTTTGATCTGTTAAATACTAATTTCGATCGTACTTTAATCATAAACTTTTTTAATTCTAAAAAAATTGTAAAATATCCTTAAAAATTGCAAAAATCGTGAAAAATGAGGATTATCTTGGTACAAAAAATTTTGTGGACCCGGATTGACGAAGATTTTCATGTAATTTAATCTGCTTGATCTGATTCTGCAATGAATTTGGCCCATAGTCCCCTCAAACATTCATAAAATTGCAAAAAATAGATAAAATAGCAGAAAATTGCTGCTGAAAAAATGGAAAAAAATCTTTTAAACACAATTAAATAAATTTCTTGTATTTTTTATTAACAAAATACAAGATTAAGATCCAAGAATGTACACAAATTGGATTTTTAACGGTTTTTCGAGGGTATTGTACTGTTTCATTCTCAAATGATCTACGACGTGGATACCTCTTCTTCCACCTTTTCCTTTATTTAGTAAAAATTTGCCATCGTGTTGGGATTTCAACTTCTTCGATGTGCAGACTTCATTTCATTGCATGATCGCTTGTACTTGCAACCAGGGCACCTCCTCGGGGTGACGGTGGGCAACAGAACCATCTGGCAGAGTCCCTGGGTTAACGGCGTGTGTGCCGTCATGGCAGGTACAAGTGATGAGTACTTTACGATGCAGGGATTCGGAAACCCAGTATCGGCGTCTGGTCAGGGTGAGAAAGCAGGCCCGCAGGCGTCGTCAGCCAGCGACTGCAGCTCTTCAGTAGTGGGAAACTTGGCCACTGGAGAGTATACTATTACAAGAAGCAATTCCCATCTATGCAATAAGAGTCCTGATCTATTTTGTTACGTTTGTGGGGAGTTTGAGCCGGTAAAAAACCGCAGAACGTTTTCAGATAGATTAAAACGAAATTATGAAGAATGCTTTTGCATTCAAATTACAAATTTGGATTCAACCTGGGTCCTACACTTTGTTTGTGGTCGATGTAATATTATGTTGACACGATGGGAAAAAACCAAAAACAGAGAAAACTTGAAATTTACAATTCCCATGATCTGGACTTCACCAATTAGTTCGCATAACTGTTACTTCTGTATGACTGAAATTGCCGGTTTTACTTCGTCGAATAGAAGTAAAATACAGTACGCCAATGTTTCATCAGCTGTTAAGCCACAGAAAACAGTTATTGTTGATGAAACCGAAGCTCTTGAAGAGATGGAAGTAGAAAAAGAAGAAGTGCCAATGGAGGAAGAAGAGGAAGAAGAAATTTCTGAAGATGAAAATCCCGAAGATGAAGATTTCATGCCAGATGGGAAAACGAAAGACCCTGAAACATTTAGTCGAGAAGAACTAAATGATCTCATACGAGATTTAAATTTGCCTAAGGATGGAGCTGAATTACTGGCATCAAGACTAAAAAATAAAAATTTGTTAGCTAAAAAGGTAACGGCTTACTTTTATCGGAATAGAGAAGAGGAGTTCCGGAAGTTTTTCACAAAGGACGATGAGAACTCGGTGGTGTACTGTTCCAATGTTAAAGGCTTGGTTGATGAATTAAAACCTAATATCTATAAAGACGATGAGTGGAGACTCTTTATAGATTCATCAACTAGAAGTCTCAAAGCTGTCTTGCTTCACATTGGAAACATATTAGCGCCAATTCCAATAGCCCATTCGACGAAGCTTAAAGAGACCTATGAAAATTTGGGAATTGTATTGGATAAGATAAAGTATTCAGAACACCAATGGCAAATTTGCGGGGATCTCAAAATCGCAACACTTCTTTTAGGCCAACAATCAGGATTCACAAAATATCCTTGCTATCTATGTTTGTGGGATAGCAGAGACAGAAAGAATCACTATGTGAAAAAAGAATGGCCTACGAGAGTGCAATTAAATGTCGGTACTCATAATGTAATACGAACACCATTAATTCAGCCTTCAAACTATCTGCTACCGCCACTTCACATCAAACTAGGTCTCATGAAACAATATGTCAAAGCTCTGGACAAGGATGGTGATTGTTTTCAGTACTTGAGAGAAAAGTTTCCGGCGATAAGTGAAGCCAAATTAAAAGAGGGAATTTTTAATGGACCCCAAATTAGAACTCTATTTCAGGATGCTAATTTTATAGGTAAAATGAATGATACGGAGAGAGCAGCTTGGGTAAGTTTAAAAAATGTGTGTCATAACTTTTTAGGAAATAATAAAAGTGAAAATTACAGGACAATAGTCGAAGAATTAGTGACAAATTACAAAAATTTAGGATGCTTAATGAATCTAAAATTACACTTCCTAGATTCTCACATCGACCACTTTCCTGAGAATCTTGGGGAGTACAGTGAAGAACAGGGAGAACGTTTTCATCAAGACATAAGTGAAATGGAGACTAGGTATCAAGGAAATTGGAATATCAACATGATGGCAGACTATTGCTGGACACTCAAAAGAGATATACCAAAAGAAAATAACAAACGAAAGAGAAATCCACTCCGTAGATCATTTGAAAATAAAAGAGTTCGATACCACCGGAAAACAGTTTAAAAGTTGGGAAAATCATTCTTCTAATTCTGTTTATACGTCATTTTCATAGATTTTACAATTTTTTTGCATTTTCAGATTTTAATCTTGTATTTTGTTAATAAAAAATACAAGAAATTTATTTAATTGTGTTTAAAAGATTTTTTTCCATTTTTTCAGCAGCAATTTTCTGCTATTTTTTTGCAATTTTATGAATGTTTGAGGGGACTATGGGCCAAATTCATTGCAGAATCAGATCAAGCAGATTAAATTACATGAAAATCTTCGTCAATCCGGGTCCACAAAATTTTTTGTACCAAGATAATCCCCATTTTTCACGATTTTTGCAATTTTTAAGGATATTTTACAATTTTTTTAGAATTAAAAAAGTTTATGATTAAAGTACGATCGAAATTAGTATTTAACAGATCAAAATACATAAAAATTATGCTTGCCTTAGATCTCAAAATTTTTTTTCTTGCCAAAACATCGAATTTTCGCTATTTTGGGGGGTTTTTTGCAATTTACTCGAAATTGAAGGCTGGACGGCCTAAACTGACTTGAAATTCGTATTCAGCGGGTCGAAAAACATGCCCGTAGATAGGTGGCGCCCGGTGTACAGACAATTTTTTTTTTTTGTGTGCCGGTGTTATTAATCGCTAAATCTTTGTAATGAAAATAACTAGCGATTAATAATGAGCAATAACATGATGACTGTTTTCGCTCTGAAGAAACTATGTAAGACATTTTATTGCGTTTAAAAAATTTTAAAAATTTTTGCTTTGTAATGTTTTCATAAAGAACATGTTAAAGTTGAACAAAATTTTTAATTATAATGTTAACATGTTATAATTAATGTCAAGTAATATCATACATTTATTTACATTTTACAGAGAAATCAAATACTTATCCAAAATGGTTTATATTAATTATACAAGTTTACATTAATTATACAAAGGCATAATACAAACATGATAAATGACATGACATGTCATAGTGAAATAAATAGATGATGTAATGTTCGTTGTTTCCCATAAATAAATTTAAAAAATAACACGTTTCTGTAATTCATATTTTCATAACTTAAAAGTATGAAATGTATTAAAACATATTAAAATTTTAAAATACTAGACATATTTAGCATTTTCTATGGTTATTAACTCAAAAATAAAGACACAATGTGCCAAGGTTATGCGCAACGAGGCCGACTATGTACATATACCTTACCGTTCATTTAGCGCTCATAATACTCTTCATCATTATTGTTTGCAAATGTAAAGGACAAATGATGCATTATGAGCGCTGTGGAACTTACCTGTATATCTTATTGTATATCTATGCGAGACAAGTTGAGAGCAGCTGAAATTATCGGTTCTCAAGAACGCCTAAACCGATCGAGCTATTAATAAATTTATTCGAGCATACTCAAATTATATAGCAAAAAGTATTTCTGTTTTTATTTTACATGTTGTATATAAAGAGAGATATAATAATTTAAAGTTCAGGTCGAAATTATGGTAATTATTTAGAACGGGCTACCCCCTGATGACCTCGACCTTGACATATGTTGTCAAGGTCATCCTCCTGAGTGACCTTCGGAAAGTTTTAGTCGTCGGTCATCACTCGTTAAAAAGTTATTAACAAAAAAGTTTGAAAAATATAGCAGTTATTTTGAATACAGCTTTACACATCCACCGCCAATGACTAATGAACAAAAGAAGTTTCACGACAATGTGTGTGTATATGCCATTCCTACTGTTGTTGATATTTCTTCTGACTTTGAAACGGTATCCGAAAATAAACCAGTAGATTTTGCAAATCCATGTGAAATCTCACTTCGCATTAAAAAGTGTACGCGTGAAGGCAGTGTGTTCTGCCTTCCCTACGGGGGGCTCCACTACCGAGAAACTACATACATAAGTGTGGTTGAAACTCGCTTCGCGTGGAAAGTTGTAAACCCACGTGGAATCTCACTTCGTATTATAAAATGTACGCTGCCATCTTTTGTCACATCGCCGGACTGCTTCACAAAACTAGACAGCGTACACATTTTAATGCGAAGTGAGGTTTCACATGGGTTTGCAATTTTTGACACGAAGCTAGGTTTTACACGTTTTCACTCTTACACCATATTTCAAATTTCGCACTTTTTGAGAAATAATTGATTACAGAGTATGCGCATGTGTGGCCACATTTTTCAAACTTTTTTTGTTAATAACTTTTTAACGAGTAATGATCGACGACTAAAACCTTCCGAAGATCACTCAGGAGGATGACCTTGACAACATATGTCAAAGTCAAAGATGGTCCGTAATTCTAAATAATTACCGAAATTATTAAGTAAGTTGTAGTCATTGTCCTCATCTGGCTTCTTTCCTTTCTTTATGAAATGTACAGTTAGCCTTTCTACTATCAACATATAAATACATGGACGAAGGATTAGCTTAGCTGGGATGTGAGATTCGCGGTAAGTGTAAACACATTTAAGATTAAAGGCGATAAAAAGAAATGTTCCCATGTACAATCAATATTATTTATAAGAGAATAATACATATGGAAAAACATGTAAAAGTTATACATACAAAGAAAAAAAATGTTAAATAAAAAAATAGTTCTTGATTCAACCGCAACGCGGGTTGTTAAGTAATTCTTATTAATTTTATTAATTCATAAAAATATTATTTAACCTGAAAGCATTGAATGTTAATGTTATTGATGTTTAACTTAAAACTTATAAATATTTAAACTAAAGAATGACTGCTAATTAAAATATTTAGTTGTATAAAATTGTAAACATCCTGCAGATAATCCAAAAGACGACAAAGATTAAAACAGTTTTGAGAGTTTGATGTATCCAATAAAATCTGAAATTAATACTTTTGTCTACAAATAGAAACTAAACTTATAAACTTAAACTAAACAAAGTAGAAACTAAGCTAAAAAAATCAATCGAAAATTAAGGAAGATCTGTTACCTTTTATATTTGATACGACTGATTTCTAAAGTACTGTCATCTTCATTCAGTATATAATGTCGTATGCCGTGATAATGATCAATAAGATATTTTGTCCAGTCAAATCCGATCATGCTGAACTTAAATAATTGCTGATCTTTCTCATTGAGATGATTCCACATCGCTTGAACATTGTCAGTAGAAAAACTCCATTCTTTATTACAAAAAGGATCCACGGCTTCGCAATGTTTGTTTACCTGTTTATATAATTTCCACATTCTGAAATACATATTACACGTCACATTATAATTTTATCATAATACATGATACAAGTTATTATGATGTTTCATATTATAAATATAATTTTATTTGAGTTAAATATAAACAGAATATAGGCAAGTAATAGAAATAATATTTACGTGATTCTCGATTTACGATTTATACAGATGTTAGCAACATCCACAAGTAAAGCTGGAAGGAAATGACCAAGCCAAACGCAAATTCTATGTAACATTTTATATGGGACGGAAATTATTAAAGGAAAATACATGGCATTACGCAAGGGATACATCTTATTTATGTCGAGAAGTGTATAAGTGTAATCTATCCAAGTGGGTCCATCGGTTGGTGATACGAAATTATAAATTAACATATCCTTGCCTTTCCTAAAAGATAATTCCAATATAAATTATGCTACATTACACTTTTTAGTTATCAGAGTCATATGTCAATGTTCATCTTTACTCATATCAAAGTTAGATAATCATACGTTAATGTTCACGTTTAGTGTGTGATTATGGTAATAAATAATGTATTTAAATATACTTATTCGAATGTGTCTCATGCTTTTAAAAATTACTTTCGTAAATTACACTACGTGAAATAGTTCTACTAAATATTTATTAATATATAAAATAATAACTACATTTATTATATTATATAAATGTAATTTGTAAACCTATGATCGACATAAATAACTGAATAAAAGAAAATTTATAGTATACTAGATAGCTAGATAGCTAATAATAACTAATAATATTTTTACTTTTTATGTTTCGGCCGACATTCACGTGTACGTTAGTTTGTATAAACGTTAAAAATAAAATGAATTAAAATATAATAAATTGTATAATATAAGATAAAAAAATTATATCTGAAAAATAATCTGTAAAATTAAAGTTGTTATTTTGCTCTTATTGGGAGACAAGAAAGATTTTGAGGAAAAATAAAATTTTATGTAATTCAGCTATAGTGATGTAAGTCAAATACTTGATCATACCTGCATTGGTTAAAAACATCCCAAGCACTAACAATTAAAGCGTTTACGGTAAAGTCAACGGGCACTAAGTTTGCCTTGACTTTGAAATTACAATGATAATATCTTAGGATACCATGTAATATATATAATATTATACCAGTTGGCCCATACATATTGTCGACCCACCCGATAAGTGGCTCACTGGCGGCAGATGTAACTAAAAAAAATGTTAATTATTTTTCGTGCAAAAATTATATTTAACTACAATAAATGCAACGTTCTCTCTCACTCTCACTCTCTCTCTCACACACACACACACATATACACACGGGTTGTGATTATTTATCATCCTTTCAGAATTTTGTCATTAATTATAGTACATAATTATGTCCTATAGAAATTTACTGCACAAATATGTAATTTTATTAAAATTATTAGAAATTATGTAATTGTTTGAAAAAACTTTATAAAAAACTTCTGTAGGACATTCAATTTTATTGTATGCAATTATGTAAAGCAGTTGAATATAATGACATATTATGAATTTAACAAACTCTTTAGTAAAATATCCATTAGTCTTCCTAATTGATTATATTTTTACCTATTCCCGGTCGAAATATTCCGATTGGCAAATCTCCGCTTTCATCTCTGAGAAGCCCTTCCGCGATCGCTTTCGTGAATAGATATGTATTCGGCCATCGTGAGAGGATTCTGCTCAAATGTGAGTTTATCTTTTTTATTAATATATTTAATTATTTTATTATATTGTGGATAAGAGAATTACCTAGATATTTTCTTTTCAATTACGTTCTCGGATAAATTACGTGTGAACATAATAAGATCTTTATGATTAATGGGATACGAGTAGAATCGTTCTTCGATGTGTTCCACATGGCAGTTGGCATATATTGTTGACACATGAATAAGCGACTGCAAGATAAACATTGAGCATAATTTATGTGTTTTTTTTTTTTAATAAAATGGAAATTACACAACATAAGTAATTTTTGTTAATTATTATAATTATTATTGTTAATTATTATAATTATTATAATATATAATTATTATAATTATTGTTAATTATTATAATAGAACATACTGTTTGATGAAAGAATTAAAAATTAAAAATTACTTTTAAATTTGACATGTTCTTTGCGAGTTTTAAAATAGTGGCGACAGCATCAATGTTTACTATTGTAGAAGTTTTGATATTCTCGTCAAACCGCACAATTGCTGCTATGTGAAAAATTATGGACACCTATAATAAATACATATAGTTATACAGTTATAGTCACAGTTATTTTAAGTAGAAAGAATAGAGAAAAGGTTAAACATATTTTTTATTGCATCGACTTATATAATTAATATGTAAAATACAAGTACATGATTTTTTTAGATACACATACGCAATGTGTTGAAAGCAGTTGAGATTATTGTGTTTCATTGTCAGTACTATGAAATGCATACATTCATCCATTTTTACAATCTTATATGGTTAAACTTTTTGACACAAAGTTGTGCTAATAGCATTTAAGTCGAAAGAAAGAAAAGATATTTGAGTAAAAGTAAGGGAGTGAGGAACACTGATAAAAATAAAGTAAAAGAAGAAGAAATAGAAAAAGAAGTAGTGCCGATGGAAGTCTCAGTGGGGACCTCCGAAGGCGAAGAAGCCGCAATGGCAGATGCTGGACAGGCTCTCACGTGCTTGGAAAGTATCATCATTGATTGGCAAAAAGATCCAGGCTCGACCGTTAATAGGCAAATTGAAGTTTATTTCTTACTATTTAGTAATACGCGGTCAAGAATATATTAATTGTTGTTGGTTAACATACGTGCCAATAATAAAGACGTTCTTATAATATGTACTTGTTATTGCGATAAATATTATCACATGCCTCGGTAGTCGAATTGGTATGACACCCGCACGGAATGGGGGAGTTCCAGGTTCGAATCCTGGCTGAGGTAATAGTTTTCGCAATAAATTATTTGTATGTAGGGTATGGGGGTTCTTATTAACACTAACATTTGGAATCAGGTTGATTCTATATTGGTGATTTGCGTTTCAAGTGTGACAGTGTCGCGCATCTTGTATTTTAATTGTGTACTGCGATTGCGCAGATCATTGATTGGCAAAAAGATCCAGGCTCGACCGTTAAGGGGGTCATCCCGTGTGACGACCGTTTTTTTAAAGATTTTTTTGCATTTTTTTGCGGCGAAATGAAAAAATACAGAGCTTCCAAATTTTTACTATATATTTATTACATCTTAAACTATATGTGTAAATTTTTTTATTTAAAAATATGGCGTTGATGGCGAGTTACATCACTGGAATGGCACCCATGTAAAAAAAAAGCAGACAAACGGTGCCCACGATTCCGGCAGACTGGTTTATCTGAAATCAAAAAATCAAATTGCATTTTAATCTATAGGTGAATGGCTATCGCGGGAACTAGGATTTTTTAAAAATATTAAAAATTCAATTTTTTGCATGCTTTTAAAAATTATAACTCAAAATAGCATGATTTTTTGCGACTATTTTTTTATGCGGACAGAAAACGGTTCAATATTTTTTAAAAATTCTAGTTCCCGCGATAGCCACACATGTGCTGAATCTACCATTAAAATTTTATTTAAATCCATTGAACCGTTTTCGAAAAATCATGGGCACCAGTTTAAAAAATCCAGTTTTGAGAAAAACGCGTTTGAAAGTTCACGTGTGAATTACACCATGAAATTTTTGCTTACCACTAATCTGCTATTCCTGGTGCATAGAGTATCCCTTCCTCTTCTTCTTGCAAATTTCGTAAGGCCGACTGCTTCTCCCTGGCTGAAATTCTAGCCTCTCTTGCCGCGTCGCTCATGCGCTCGGAACGGCTGATCCGGGCATCGTCGCGGTGCTCTACATAAGCGTGCGCTGATCGTCCAATTGAACAGCCCATCGTATGCATTATCTTAATAATGCCTTGGAAGCCTTCATTAAAGATGACGACGGCCAAAAAAGTTGCAATCTGAACTATCTGAGCGCCTGAATGTAGATGTTTCGGAGCGAACGTCCAAATGAGTGAATTTAACGACTCATTATTATTCTGCGTCTCTGCTCCTAAACATCGGGTCAAAAGATCGTCCTTGGATAAATCTTCATAGATAGATTTAACTACTGCTTCCTTGGATAATGGGGCCTTCTCGTGGTGGAATTGGTCGAGCGTGCTCTTAGCTTCAGCCTGCCGCCATTTACACCAGCTACCTTCGCCTGCTGGACAGTTCTGGTGCTGAGGATTTTCATCGGTAGAGCATTTGTGGTAGAATGTGGCCCAAACTTCTTTCTTCATTTCTTCTAATGAATCGGGATGGCGACGAATGGCTAAGCCATAAAATTTTGTCATTTCAATAATTAGCTTGTCCGTTAGCTTGCCCTGACCTTTGCCACCAATACCTTTATTATTCTTTTTAGCATTTCGGAGTCGTGTTCCTGAATTAGAATCGGCTTCAGGTAAGAATCCGAAGGTATACAATAGCTCTTGTTTCCCGCCGAGCGCTCAGCTGCGTGCTTAAACGCCTTACCTTCTCACTGCTGTAACTTTTCAATGACTTCGAATTTCGGAAAATTACTTTGCCAGTATATTCTATGCATGCTCTAGATTAGATTTATGCAAAAAAAAAATCGATTTTTTTAAGCCGTCACACGGGATGACCCCCTTAAGAGGCAAATTGAAGTTTATTTCTTAATCTCTAAAAAAATTACCTTTTTAAAAAAAGGTAAAAAAAAAGTGCTAAGTCCGCGTCAAAAAGTATCTTTGCAAAATAGTATAGTATTATTAACTCTAAAAAACTATTAAAAAACCTATTTCCAAAAGAGTGTGATATTAATCTACACACATAAGTTATTTTAATCCAAACAAAATAGTTTATTTTAAACCATAAAAAAACTATAAGTTATTTAATTATACGTTCTACAAAAATAATGATATCAACAAAATTGTGCTAAGTAAAAATAAAAATTTAAAAAAATATTTTTAAAAAAGTTACAAAATAATAAAAAAATAGTTTTAATTTTTTTTAGTATATCCTACTAAAATACTGATATCGAGAAATAAAAATAAAAAAAAAAAACAAAAAACAAATAATGTAAAAATATAAAATTAAAAATTATTTACAAAAAAATAAAAATTAAAAATTAATGAAAAAATATAAAAATGTGTATACTTAGCTCTGCTACAAAATATGTTATTTTAAAAATTAGCAGCGGACTAAGTCCGCGCAAGCACAGGACACTACCGTGTCTCTTGATTTTTTCAACCTTGAAAATATGCTGACGTGAATGAACGTGGTGTTGTTTCGTCTGGTTGCTATAATTTGTTATGATAATTGTGAAAATAAATTTTATCAAAACGTGACTTTTTTATTCAAGTGATCCAAAAGATGTTATAAATAACATGTGAGATTAGAAGAATTTGTTTGTTTTACAGACAATTTTTGTATGGAAGTCGAGGAAAAGATATATTTGCATCAGTAGAGAGACAAAAAATGTATTTAAAAATAATGGCATGGAAATCGAGGACACTTGTATCAGTTTTTTTTATTATATAATGAAATTGATGATAATTCATTTACTTCATATCAGATTTTATCGTTTCGACGATCATTATTTTGCAGTATAGTATTCGAAAGTAAACATCGCGAATAATATCATCTCATTAACATTACACCCAGTGCAATTTCATATGTTGTGTGAAAATTTTGCAAACGATTCTATCTCAAATATTGTACAATATTTAACAGGCAATATTTTTGATGCATTAAGTATTTTAATATTTGACTTTCATATACTATAAAAGCTGACTAAACATGTATGTTTCTTCGGTAGTAATATTACGATAAATATTGAATCTGTTTGCATTTTAGTAATATTTTTCAAGGTGTACGAAATAGAAAGATGCTCTGCTAATTACAGATTTTTGAAACAAATTGGAATGGAATATATCTTTTATTTATTTTAATATATCTCTTTTCGATGAAAATATCGAGATGTCAGTAGTCTTTGAGTAAACGTGAACGGGTGAGGATTTTTAAAAATTTGAAAATAATTTAAACAAAAATTATATTAATTAAGACAAAAATGGAATTTAATCTTAGATTTTAAATCTAAGAATATTTAAAATACTTTAAAATAAAAAATAGTGATACTTAAATAATGAACTTAGTCGATATCTCTATTGAGAAACGAGTTCGAAATAAATAAAATTTTTGTCACTTCTGTTGTAATATAACAGCACTATAAAAAAATAACTTTGATTGACAAACCATGATGCTAAACATTTAATGTTGAGAAAGATAATTTTTATTACTGTTGCAACTTCATTGTAACTTATAAAATAAAAAATTTAGAAGAAATTATATTTTATATTTATAAGCTACATTTTTACAGATGCATACAGTTACATTTTTGCAGATTTAGCAATTCGTGCAGAACATTTGCTGATACATTTATTTCGCAACCAATCGATCTGATTCCTTTTGCCGATTCGATTTGTCAGGCTTTATAGTAGTATACTTGTAGATCAATTCGTAGATGTTCTTCAAATCGCCGATTTCTCGATTGAGGGGAGTCGGGCTCAAAATTTTTTTCTTTTTTTTGTGGGGAAATGCTTTACGCATACCACCGGTTTTGGGGGAGGGCCAGTGGTAATGTGGGACTTCCCGGGATCAAGTTTTCCGAGTTTACCCACTAAAACCCCACGATGACCGACTTTCCACACTTTTGGAGGACCCCGGAAAAAACTTGTATACCTCCGGTACCCGCCAGTGCGCTTTCCTTATAGCGGGGTGGCCCCTTTTCTATCGAAAAATGGCCTGTCCCCGTGACTTCGCGATTTGTGTATTCCACGAAAACAAAATCCATTATTCTGTGAAAAACGACGTCCGCCGCGCGTAACTCACACAAGTCCGCGCGCGGATTTCGTAATCCGCATGTTCGCTGCAAAAAGAAAAAGTGGCAGTCTTGTTAAAGACTACATGCGACTGAAAACTCGTTCTCGGTGAAGAAAACTCGTTCTCAGCGCGATCCTTCACACACATTTGCACTCGGTATTCGTCTTGTAACTTGTTTTGTTCGTTCCTTCGCTTCGTCGAACTTGCATCTACAAGTGACTTTACCGCGATTAATTGCAAATATATTTTTGAAGGTGAATAACATTCAGTTGTCGACGAATTTGATGACACATGTCGACAAGAGAACGGCAACAAGAGAACTTACATCCAATTATACGTAGAGTGTCCATCGCATAATTGAAGACGTATCTTCAGTCGAGAATTAAAGAATAATCTTTTCCTTATGTTACGATATTAACTACAATCAATCATGAGTGCAGATGATTTTTCTGTCTTTTTATATCTCGTAAAAGTATATTATCGAAGAGATATATGTGTTGTTGCACAAAATCGTAATAATGTGCGTTAAAGCAATCAGGGTAAATATTTCGTTTAACGGACCACCCTTCAATGACCTTGACCTTGACATATGTTGTCAAGGTCATCCTCCTGAGTGACCTTCTGAAGGTTTTAGTCGTCGCTCGTTTTTTATTAAAAAGTTATTAACAAAAAGAGATTTGAAAAATAGCGAATTGGAACACATCCACACGCACACACACACACCCCAACTTTGACGTATGTTGTCAAGGTCACCCTCCTGAGTGACCTTCGGAAAGTTTTAGTCCTCGGTCACTACTCGTTAAAAAGTTATAAACAAAAGAAGTTTGAAAAATTTGGCACTTATTTCAAATACACATTTACACATTTACCGCCAATGATCAATGAACAAAAGAACTTTCACCACATTGTGTGTGTATATGGCATTCCTACTATTGTTAATATTTCTATGACTTTAAAACGGAATCCGAAAGTAAACTAATATACGATAGATTTTCGTACAGATAACATTCTGATAATCTGTCTTAAAATGAAACCTCATTTCGCATTGAAAAGTATACGCGTGGAGGCAGTGTGTTCCGCCCCCCCTACGGGGGGGCTCCACTACCGAAAAACTACACACATAAGTGTGGGTGGAACTTGTTTCGTGTAGAAAGTTTTCACGCAAAGTGGAGCCCCCCCGTAGGGGGGGCGGAACACACTGCCTCCACGCGTACACTTTTCAATGCAAAGTGAGGTTTCATTTTAAGATAGATTATCAGAATGTTATCTGTACGAAAATCTATCGTATATTAGTTTACTTTCGGATTCCGTTTCAAAGTCATAGAAATATTAACAATAGTAGGAATGCCATATACACACACAATGTGGTGAAAGTTCTTTTGTTCATTGATCATTGGCGGTAAATGTGTATACAGGATGATTCAGGATAACCTTCCATCTGTAAAATGACATATTCCTGACACAATTCTAAGACGATTTTTCCTTTATCAAAATTTGATTTGAAGCGTAGTTTTTGAGTTATAAGCAAAAATAGTTAGGAAATCACGCGTCGAGTACAGAAGGCAGGCAGGAGCGGCGCACCGCGAGCGTAACGCGGGTTCAGTTGACCGCCCGACGGGTGATTACCGCGTGAGTCGCTATTTTAATTTTATGACATAAAATTATGCTTTAAATAAAATTTTGAAGAAAGTGTCTTAGAATTATGTTAGGAATACGATTTCTTAAAATAAACATTACTTTAATAACAAAAAGTTGTTCCGGTTCGCCGGCCGTTGAACGCTGCAATCAGCTGATTGCTACACGCGATGTGTGATCATGCGTGTGTGCATAAAAAGAAAGAGAGAGAGAGAGAGAGAAGGAGGGAGAGACATTCATACACATGCACGCACGTACGCATACACTTTTTTTCTCGCTCTCTTTCTCTCATTTACACAACACACTCTCTCATTCAGTCACTCATTTACTCACTCACTCACCTGCTCACTCACCTTGTAGCAGCGTAGCGAATTTTCATGCTACGTGTTAACTGCACTGTTATGATTAAGTTGTAGAGACACATCAAAACTTTTTGTAAATTACTCTCACAAATTACTCTCACTCGATTAACACAATACAGATTACGCGATAACGAATTCACTGATTTACTGACTCACTACCGATTTACCGATACCAAAAATTACTTTAAAAAAAACGCGAATGCAAATAGCACATGACTCGACGCGAAGTGACGGACTACGGAAACTGCGCGACCACTAGGGTTATGTTGCACGAGAATCTCGTGCCGATCACACGCCACGCGCAAGTCGCAGCGCTAGTCAACTGTCAACATAACCCTGGTGGTCGCGCAGTTTCCGCGGTCCGTCGCTTCGCGTCGAGTCATGTGCTATTTGCATTCGCGTTTCTTTTAAAGTAATTTTTGGTATCGGTGAATCGGTAGTGAGTCAGTAAATCAGTGAATTCGTTATCGCGTATTCTGTATTGTGTTAATCGAGTGAGAGTAATTTACAAAAAGTTTTGATGATTTGTGAGAGTAATTTACAAAAAGTTTTGTCTCTACAACTTAATCATAACGGTGCAGCAGTTAACACGTAGCATGAGGATTCGCTACGCTGCTACAAGGTGATTGAGCAGGTGAGTGAGTGAGTAAATGAGTGACTGAATGAGAGAGTGTGTTGTGTAAAAGAGAGAAAGAGAGCGAGAAAAAAAGTGTATGCGTACGTGCGTGCATGTGTATGAATGTCTCTCCCTCCTTCTCTCTCTCTCTCTCTCTCTCTCTCTCTCTTCTTTCTTTTTATGCACACACGCATTACACACATCGCGTGTAGCAATCAGCTGATTGCAGCGTTCAACGGCCGGCGAACCGGAACAACTTTTTGTTATTAAAGTAATGTTTATTTTAAGAAATCGTATTTCTAACATAATTCTAAGACACTTTCTTCAAAATTTTATTTAAAGCATAATTTTATGTCATAAGATTAAAATAGCGACTCACGCGGTAATCACCCGTCGGGCGGTCAACTGAACCTGCGTTACGCTCGCGGTGCGCCGCTCCTGCCTGCCTTCTGTACTCGACGCGTGATTTCCTAACTATTTTTGCTTATAACTCAAAAACTACGCTTCAAATCAAATTTTGATAAAGGAAAAATCGTCTTAGAATTGTGTCAGGAATATGTCATTTTACAGATGGAAGGTTATCCTGGATCACCCTGTATGTGTATTTAAAATAAGTGCCAAATTTTTCAAATCTTTTTTTCTTAATAACTTTTTAATAAAAAACGAGCGACGGCTAAAACCTTCAGAAACCGTCACTCAGGAGGATGACCTTGACAACATATGTCAAGGTCAAGGTAATTGAAGGGTGGTCCGTTAAACGAAATATTTACCGCAATCAGATATTATAGTTTCTATAATCACTTCTCGGGATGTAGAATGATTTTTTTGCAACTTACGTTTTTACTTTCTTTGTGTAATATTAATTGATTTGTGAAGATAAAAGAAGTAATGAATTTGTAATATAAAGCGCGTTCGACTTGTGATGCAATTCAAATAGTAGCGCTCTCTTAAGACTGCTATTTGTTTGACGAGTCAGATCCTCCTACATGTATTTGATAACGAAAGTAAGCTGCAACACCTTTGAGCTGTTCTTATGGCATGCGCTCTTGATAATATTGCGCGTAACATATGTGACCGCATAACTGTGTGTGTGTGTGTGTGTGTGTGTGTGTATTAGTATTATTGACTCTTGCGTGTGTGTATCTGCGTCTGCTGTGTCTGGCTCTGGGTGTGTGTGGATGTGTGTGTGTGTGTTGTGTCTGGCTGTGTGTGACTGTGTGTGTATCTGTATCTGCTGTGCCTGGCTTGGTTTGTGTGTGTGTATCTACGTCTGCTGTGTCTGGCTCTGGGTGTGTGTGACTGTGTGTGGCTGTGTGTGTGTGTGTGTGTGTGGTATTGTGTGTGTTTGTGTGTGTCGCGTGTGTGGTGTGTGTGTGTGTGTGTGTGTGTGTGTGTGTGCATGCGCGGACACACTTATTTTAATTATGCGCAATGGCCAAAGAAGGAATTCGCTTGACCTTAGGATGAAAAATATTTTCTCAAGCGCGCTAATGTGCCAAAGAGGAAAAGTCTGTGAAAACTCTGTGAAAAGACGAGTTTTGTTCAGAACAAAATATTTTCCGATATCAAAAGTCAAGTTTTTTGCTAAGGAAATTAAAAATACCTATATTTGCACTTGGTGAGGGGAAAATCGTTTTGCCCATAATATCAAAAATAATTAAATATAATTATTAATTAATTTTTTAACAATTATACTTTAATTAAATTATATTTAATTAAACACATGTTGAAGGATGTCGTCTATAAGCGACGCTCGTAGCGAAAGGGTTAAAATAAAAAAATCAGTGCATCGTTAATATTATTAGCTCGAGAATATTTGTGAATTAAAGATGTGATGATTTATAATATAAGTAGTAAGAATTGTTTGTTTACTTTACTAATTGTAAGAAATAAATTTTAGCAGTTTGTATAGGTCATGAATATCAAATAATTATTCTCAATTACATGTCTCTTGATGAGTTAAATCGTTATTAAATTTAATTATAAGTTTTTATCTCAAACGGTTAATAAATTTTTTCTCTTTACGCATAAACTAATTTATGAGAGATATTTATAGATAAATAAAAAAGTTAATTCTAGAGCTGATTCTAGAGTTGATTCTAGACAAAAGGGACGTAAATGGAATTCTTAGGACATAAATTACAGTTCAATTATTTGAATAATATTAACGATATGAATAGGATTTTTAAGATAATTATTAATTATTATATATTAGATAGTATTAGATGATATTAAGTATCAGTGTTATTAATGTGACATAAATGAAACTTATTGACGCTCATATCATACTCGTATTTGTTACTTACTTTTAATTATTTTGACGTGATAATTAAGCATCATATTTTTATGTCGGTGTTTAATTTTTTGCGCATACATATTTATTGTATGTGTTTTCTAGTAAAACAGATCTACATCTAATAAAATTTAAGTTTTAACATTTTACAGAAAATTCATATTGTTTCTTGAAATTACGATATTTTTCCTTGTAAATGCATTTTTACATTAATTAGATTTTTTTGTATATTTAATTTTGAAATATTATTTTCGATATAAATGTGTTTTATGTTAATTTAGTCAATAGAACATTAATATTTCTTTATACATTTATAAACCGAAATTTTTTGTGGAGCTTGAAATAAGAATATTAACCTTAAATCTGTAAATCTTTGATTATTAATGCAATTTTTTCTCCAAGTATATTTATTAATTTATTTAATTTGTTTTTAATTGCGTTTTTGTAAATAACGTGTATAGATAAAATAGAAAACAGTATATATTATCTATGTAGTATGCTATAGAGTCATTGATTGTTACAATATATATATATATATATATACACTCAACATATTAATAATGTATTTGATTGTGAGAATAATTTACCGTCTATCACATATACAACATTGAAACATAATATTGCATGTATTTATCTATTTCATTTCATCAAAATTATTAAAATTATGTCTTGTTAAAAGAATCTCTCGCCAAGTATGCTTTTTTAATTTATAAAAAAATTGAATTTATTTTACAAAATGTTAAAAATTAATTTATAATTGCAATCCTGATTTACTTTACGAAGAATATACTGACAATCACTAACTTTATCATGAATGCAGATTTAATTGAATACTCTATAAATAAAGAATTGCGTAATTACGCCATGATAACAACAACAATTCGTGCACAGCGCACGCCTAAATCATACTCACTGTGTCACTCTTCGCGTGCTTCGTTGCGAAATCCTTTTCTAACGGTGCGAAACAACAAGTGCGTACAGAAGTTTCACTGTAGAGACGGGGCTGAATTCGCGAGTGTGACCATGTACCGCGATGTATTCGAAAAGTGAAGAAAAAAAAGAAAAGGCAATTAAATCGAGGCGCGAGCACCTCTTCCGCAAAGCAACAGTCGACAAACTGAGGCCGTACCGCTATCACGGGGCCTTATATCTCTCATCGAACACCTCTATGAGTATAGGTTACACCTTCCTATCACACTTTTACGTAAAGATAAAAAAAGATTTTTATACTTTAATTTTTTTATACTTTGGAGTAAAAATTCGAGTAAAAAACCAATTTTTACTGTAAAATACCGGTTTTTTATTAAAAATTTTAAAAAGAAATATAGAATGATTTTTCTTGATGTTCATTATTAAAAACGTTCAATATTTATGTTATTTTGATATTATTTAATGTCTTTTGTATTTATAACTTTAAATGCCGAGGAGAAAATATTGTTGCAGCTTAATAGCAAATTCGGGCGCTTGCACTAGTGCACACTAAGTGCGCAGAACCACCGCCACTTCGTCATTATACAACATTTCGATCTTTTACAGCTAATCTTTACAGTCTTTATAGAAAGACTGTATAGAGAGACTGATCAAAAACTGAAAGAATTTTTAAATGAATGCAAAAATTGAATTGTAGGACAATAATATGGTATCAAATGTCCAAAGAAAATATATATCCAAGTAAAAAATATCAGGATCGGAATAAAAAACTGGTTTTTTCTGGATTTACTCAAAGTTTCTAGTTTTTTCGGTACTTTTCCTCTCTACTTTTACTATTATCCCCATGGATGAGAATGAAGATACTTTGTTAGTTCATACAGTTTTGTTACTCCATCGAAGGTGAACTTCATTGAAGTTCTTCTCGTTATTGATAGTATAAGTTGTGATATGAAAGGATATAAAGGTGTCGTCAAAGATATTTTACGATTTAACATATTTACTTTCATATGTACTATAAGCAAGATATACACTCACTCCAAAAAAGCGGTACACTTAAAATTTGGGAAAAAATAACCAAATTTCAAATGACGATAACTTTGTAAATAATAAAGATAGGATCTATAAAAAAATGAAAATGAAGCTTGGAATCTGTACTTTAAAAATCAATTTATTTTCAATGTTGCGAGATAAATTTATTTAAAATGGTGGGTGATAAAGCAAGAGTATGCAAATTTGAAAAGTAATTGTTCGAGTTTGCAATAGCACATGGCGTAAGTCAAATGTCAATGAGATAAAAATACAATGGGATAAAAAGCTTAGTATAGAGTCTAAAATACAAACTTTTTTTTTTAATTTTTATTTATTTTGATACGATGATTTTTCGAGACAATTCAAATGCTTATTCAAATGCAAATGTCGAGAATGAATAAGAAGGCAGCTTTTTACTTTAAATGCGAATAATTCTATAAAAAATTATTTTATAATCGGTTACTAATTTAAGAGGTAACACCACTGTGACCGGTCGAAAAGTGATCGATTTTTGCAATTTTTTTTGTGTTATTTAATTAATTATTTTTTTGAGGGAAAGATATGTAATTAAGGATATTTTAAACTATGTTCACAGAAATTTTTATTTAAAAATATTAAAAAATTACAAAGTTATCTTGTATAATGTAGTAGTCCATAAAACAATCATTCTCACATGGTACATTCGATATCTCGGTAGTGACTATTTGGAAAAAAAATAAATTGTGATTTTTTTTATCACACGTTGTGGTACTTGTTTCAGATAGCACTGTTTAAAAAATACAAGAATGCGAATAACTGTTTCTTATAGTTTTTTTTGGATGCTGCATAAAAATTTAATAATGGTCAAACTTTTACTTTGATATTTACCATTTTGATTTTACCAACTTTGGCATATGATTAGTAACTTTGGTGACTTTCCGAAAAATTCTTAAATTTGAACATAATTAAGAAATATTTTATAAATTCTTAATATTTTATTTAAATCACAACTTTGACGGAATAGACTATGTTAATCAATATCTTTTTAATTATAATCGAAATACAACAAATTCTTTTTAAGAGTTTCAACAACAAATTCTAACAGCATATTTAATTTTGATTGCAATAAATTTTTTCAACACATCATATATTGTAGTTATAATACACTAAAATAGTCTTTTTTGCAACTTTTTCTGCAATTGCAAATTGCTCAAAATTGTAACGTGATAGAACAATTGGTAAATGTAACCATATATTCAGCATTCAAAAACCTATAAGAAACAGTTATTTTCATTCTTGTACATTTTTTTCTTTGCAATTTTTCAAGTTCTTGACGTATAATGACTTGACGTTTTTTTTGTTGCGATCCAAAGTGGAAGATGAGCTCAATTTAAAAATACGAAAGTCTTGTAAATAAAGGATTAGAGACAAATTGAGATATCGAGTAATGAGCATTCTTAAGTGATGGCACAATTATCACATATCTCAATATTAAAAAATAGCTATATGCATATTAAAATTTTACTTAATCTTTTATCTATCTGTGTTTGTGCTATTTCTACTTTTATGTTTTCGTATTATATATTAATGATAATGACGCAGATAAATAATCTGAAAAATTTAAATTTTAAAGCATTATTTGATCAAAACAACATATTGAGCTATAATATACTAGTTAAAGACATGTAAGAAATTGAATGTCGATCGATTATCGACTTACTGTCGATTATCGATCATACTACGTTATAGTAAACGTGTCCTAAAAACGATGTCCTGTATAAGACATTTCTTAACCCCTCACCGCTGCTCCCCTTGCCAACACTTTAGCACATTTCTTCGTCCCTGACCGCGGCCCCCCTTGCCGACACTTTAGCACATTTCTTCGCCCCTCACCGCAGCCCCTCTTGCCAACATTTCCAGAGCGTCACTAGCGCGATCTGATGTCGAATGCCACAACAGTAAAATCTGAGCGGTCGACGACAACGAAGACGACGACGTTTCTTAAATGATATTTTTCACATTTGGACTTTGCGTCGTAATAGCTCGATTTATAGAGCATGTAACCCAAAAATAAAAACACTTTTATTATATAATTCGACCCCGCTCTATCGATTGAGACTTAAGGAGATTTCGAATAACTGTACAGCACAGAGGTCACTTACTTTGCTATAAAAGTTTCATTAAAATAAAATAAGTTTTCTAAAAAATATACAAATTTTAGTTTTTAAGTCAATATGTCCTCAAATACCTGACGCACCCTGTATAAACATCTATGAAAAAAAAATTGTATATTTAGAAGTCGATCCGTTGAGCGGATATATGAAAACCAGAAATATTGAGTGCTCTCAACTGACCGACTCGCGTAATAAGACACGGTAGTGTCTTGTGCTTGCGCGGACTTAGCACAAGACACTACCGTGTCTCTTGATACAAATATTCTGATGTCATACATTTTGTAAATATTATAAAATGTAATAGTTTTATATTAAAATGTAATAGATGTGTTTACATTTAGTAATCAGTTTAGAATTTATTTGTTAAAATAAACAGAATTTCTTCTAAAAATTTATTTCTACTTGTCATTGTTTACTTTTGTAACTAGAATAACAGATTATATAACAGATTTTTTAATATTTATAGTAGATGTAGATCTTTTTAGTAGATGTTTTTATATTTATTAATCATGTCAGTCTTTAGTATTTATTTGTTAAAATATACAATTTTTTTTTCATAGATGTTTATACAGGGTGCGTCAGGTATTTGAGGACATATTGACTTAAAAACTAAAATTTGTATATTTTTTAGAAAACTTATTTTATTTTAATGAAACTTTTATAGCAAAGTAAGTGACCTCTGTGCTGTACAGTTATTCGAAATCTCCTTAAAATCCCCTTCAGCGGCAATAACAGCTTCAATTCTCTGCCGAAAACGTTTGCATGCTCGAATCAAGTGATCCTTGTCCATATGGGTCATTACTCTGGTAAGCTGCTCTGAGGGAATCAAGAGTGTTATAGGGATGTTTATTGGTCTCCCGTTCAACAACGCCCCATACATAATAATCTAAAGGATTAAGATCCGGGGAGCTGGGGGGGCCACATGTTTGGGGTTATGTGATCATGCAGATTCTCGGACATCCAATCTTGCGTTCTCATTGCTTTTTGTGAAGGAGCAGAGTCTTGTTTCATGTTTTTTGCGCTTGGCAACACTTTCCACATTGCTATATAGATACTTCTAACTCTCGACAAACTTTGTTAACAAAGGATCGGGCGACTTTCAAAGAAATCGAGAGACAAAATATCTTTTTGTATTTGTCATAACAAATGAGACCGTCAGTAATAATATGTCAAAACGGCGATGTTACTTCATGTAGAACATATAATGTAATGTATAATAAAATTAAATAATAAAATTGGCCAGACGGATCAAATAAATTAAAACTTGTCGATTAATATTCACTAACGAAGAAAAAATTTGAAGTTGTGATCCATAATTTCAGTTAAATACATACATACATATATACACACACGCGCGCGCGCGCGTGTATAATTTGAATGTTGAAATGGATTTACCTTTTAGGAGAGGCAAGGATATGTTAATTTATAATTTCATATCACCAACTGATGGACCTACTTGAAAAGAATACACTTATACACTTCTCGACAAATAAGCTGTATCCCTTACGTCAGAGCTGTCATTTAGTTGCACATTTCAGGCCGATTCCGTCGGTCGACGCCTACTGTCCCCCTCTCGCGGCGCGTGACGCTTCATCTCAGGAGCGTCACGCGTATTATAAGTACGACGATATTTCAATCCTCCTAAGCCTGTTAGAACATTCTTTCTTTGAATAATTTTAGACAAATAATCGAAAATAATCCTTTTGTTGTTATTATTATTTTCAATAATAATATTCTACATTATTATTAATTTATATTTAATAATAATAATTGTATATTTCATTTAGAAGTTTCGTTAGTTCTTGTGCATTTATAATAAAATTATAATAATAATTCATTAATTTCCGTAATATAGGAGAATATCAGTTGAGTAAGGAATCAGTAAGTGTAGGAACCTGTACTATATTATAATTATTATATACTTATATATAATTAAGACAATAGTTTCCACGTCACCCGTGAGGTACTATTACTGACGCGTTTTTTTTTTAAATGGTTTCCCCAGTAGGCCTACTCCACTGATAGAACAATAAAAGAACAGTAAAAGAATTAATGAACGAGAGGGTGGAAATCAAAGGAACTATAAGCAATTGATATTTAAATATTTGATTTTCTAGGCCGTTTACATGATTCTACAAGAGATGAGATATCTATAGAAATGTTAGAAGAATTAGTTCGCATTAATGAAGCTAATGATTTATCAGATAAGAAAGAACGTTTGTCAGTTTTAACATATTTCATTCTTGAAAAGGAGTTTTCACATAAATATGTGGATCCAAATATTTAAATATCAAATAGTAGGAATCAAACTTTAACTCGCCTTTTTACGGTCGCACCAAGATCTTTTTGGCTAATCAATAATTTAAATATCAATTACTTATAGTTCCTTTGATTTCCACGGTCGCACCAAGATCTTTTTGGCTAATCAATAATTTAAATATCAATTACTTATAGTTCCTTTGATTTCCACCCTCTCGTTCATTAATTCTTTTACTGTTCTTTTATTCTCTTCTTTTGTTCTTTTGTTCTCTTCAGTGGAGTAGGCCTACTGGGGAAACCACTTTAAAAAAAAACGCGTCAGCAATAGTACCTCACGGGTGACGTGGAAACTATTGTCCTAATTATATATAAGTATATAATAATTATAATATAGTACAGGTTCCTACACTTACTGATTCCTTACTCAACTGATATTCTCCTATATTACGGAAATTAATGAATTATTATTATAATTTTATTATAAATGCACAAGAACTAACGAAACTTCTAAATGAAATATACAATTATTATTATTAAATATAAATTAATAATAATGTAGAATATTATTATTGAAAATAATAATAACAACAAAAGGATTATTTTCGATTATTTGTCTAAAATTATTCAAAGAAAGAATGTTCTAACAGGCTTAGGAGGATTGAAATATCGTCGTACTTATAATACGCGTGACGCTCCTGAGATGAAGCGTCACGCGCCGCGAGAGGGGGACAGTAGGCGTCGACCGACGGAATCGGCCTGAAATGTGCAACTAAATGACAGCTCTGCCTTACGTAATGCCATATACTTTCCTTCAATAACTTACAACATAAAATACTATGGAAAATTTGCGTTTGGCTTGGTCATTTCCTTCCAGCTTTACTTATGGGTGCTGCAAACATCTGTCTAAATCGTAAACCGAGGTATCACGTAAATTTAAACAGTGTTTCTATTACTTGATGCATATATCCTGTAGTTTGTATTCAACTCAAATAAAATAATATACAGGGTTTTCTAATAAAACATAAGTAAAATGTTTTTAAGTTATGTTAGCTAAATGTTAAATGATTTTTAATGGTTATGTTTGACATCTGCCATCTATTATATAATTTGCAAACTGATTTTTTGGTTAGTATAATCCGTCATGAAAATACAATTCGCCATTTAGTGAAAAAACTCGAAACTGAATTTGTACAAAACATAGCAACACCTCTGCATGTTCGTTTATGTTGTTTAACTGAAAACATTTATCGCAGTTGATGAAAGTGGCTGAAAATTCAAGAATTGCAATTATATGCCGTTTACAGCAATTAGGCATTACCAAGACCACTACTTGGCACATTTTAACGAAAGAATTGAACTTTACATGCTTACAAGATTCATTTGACGCAAGAATCGAAGCCATAGACAACGTTGTGACATTCGTTGATTAGGTGCTTGAGAACAAGGCAGATGATAATGATTTTTGCAAAAAAATTATTTTTGATGAAATCCATTCCAGCTTAATGACGTTAATAAGTAAAATTATCACATTTGAAGCAATAAAAATCTAAAAGAAATCCAGAAAAGCTAACATACCTACAATATGTTACTGTCTAGTTTATGGGAGACGTGATTGGGTTTTACTTTTTCGAAAACAAAAATGGCCAAGATATTGTCTTTCTTGTATAATTGCCATCGATTGAAATTTATATAAAAATGAGAAAACACGAAAATTCATCATCTCAGTGAAGAAGATCAACAATTATTTAAGTTCAGTATGATCGGATTTGACTGGACAAAATATCTTATTGATTATTATCAGAGCATATGACATTATCTCCTGAATGAAGATGACAGTATTTTAGAAATCAGTATCAAATAAAAAAAGTAACAAATTTTCCTTAATCTTCCTTAATCTTCCTTAATTAATTTTTTTAGTTAAATTTAGTTTCTAAGTTTATAGACAAAATCTTTATTTCAGATTTTACTGGAAACACTAAATGTTTAAAATGATTTTTATTTTTGCCGTTCTTTGAATTATTTGCACAATGTTTACAATTATATACGTTTAACTTTTGCATTTTTATCTGTATATATTATTTTTCTAAATATTTACTTTAAAGAAAACTTTTTTTTAACTTCGCTAAATTTCTATCATTCTTAATTTATGATTAATAATATAATTATTCAAATCTTTAAACAATTGCCGAGAAATAAATACATAGAAAGTTAAAAACTTTACCTCCAATATAAACATGCAAACATAATAATATTATTCCCAAGAAATAATACAAATATGATATAAAAAGATTTTGAAGAATAATCTTGTTACAATGCTCTTGACGATTGTCACGGCCTCTTT
>CABEGB010000345.1:0-42219 GCA_901521435.1 Crematogaster levior
ATCCATACTCTCCCCTACGGGAGAATCCGGCATTATGGGCGGATCCTCCCGCAGGGGAGAGTCTACCTCCATTTGGTCCCTTTCGGGAGAGAAAACCACCAGAGGAGGAGGGGGAGCACCATCTCCCCTCCAGCCCTCTTCCTCCTACGACCCCCCTTCCGAGGGGGAACCACCGGGCACGTGGGCCCACCAACTCGGTGGGACGCCACGTGCTCGGCCTCCTCACAATTCAGGCAGTGTGCGGCCTTCGCCGCACACTCCTTAACCTGGTGTCCCTCGGCACCACACCGGAGGCATGAAGCACTCCGGTCGGTGACCGAGGGACACCACTTCCTTATGTGCCCCCTCGCCAGGCAGCGATAGCACCTGGGGGTGGGGGCACCAACCTCCTGGGAGGTCTGCGTCCCAATCGTCCTATGGGACGCAGACCTCCCGCTTCCTCCTCTAACCACCGAGGCGTAGGACCCGGGAGTCCGGAGCCCTACGCCCCCAACACCACTCGGGGGGGCTAGCCCTCCCCGAGCACTCACACCTCAACCATGACCCCCCCTCCTCCAGAAGGAGGAGGAGGAGCCCTTCGAGGGCGCTCCGGACCAAAGTCCGGAGGGCCTCACCGCTCCTCGCTGTAGCCCTATAGTGTGGGGCGCCAGCGGCGCACGCCCCACACCGCCCGTCGTCTGATGACGACGCAAGGGGGTCCGGGACCCTACCCCCCCCTGCGCCGGCCCCTGGGGCTCCGGGACCCCTGGGGCGGTACGTCAATATTCTTCTTTAACATCACAATCATAATCCGTAATTTTTTAACGTGGTTGTCTTCCACGGGAGGTTACTTCGGAGACTCCACTCCTAGGTCGGCTGTGATAACCCTCCTTACGAGCCCGACCTGCCCGGGTTTTTTAACATGGTTTTCCTTCCATGTGTGAGCTCTTAGACCCCTGGGATCTCTCCCAGGGGAGCCCCTCCACCACGGCAAGGTGGCGCACAACGGAGGGGGGCTGGAGTTCCACCTGACACAGGTGCTTTTTTTTTTGTTGACTTAGGGGAAACTTTTTATAAGTACCCTGGAGACTCGGGGGAGTCCCCAGGGTTATGTGGGATTCTCCGGAAGGGAGAATGAGTCTCCCTTCCGGCATACCCACTAAAACCCCTGAGGGATGCCTTTCCTTGGCCCATGTGAGGGGTGGAGGGGTATCGCTATGGGGCATTCGTCCCTCCACCCCTCGGGCGTAGCCGTATACGGCCTATGCCTGGCGAGGGGGTGAGGTTAGTCACCCCTCTCCCACACGACATGGCTTCGGCCGTATACGGCCTCATTCCTGGGGGAGGTGGGGGGCGATAAGGCATCCGCCACTTCCTTTACCTATCCGATAATATGGGGGAGGCCCGGCACCCCGAGACCTCCCCCGCCCTCCTTGATGGTGTTGGGGGGCGGGAATTACCCAGGGGCCCCCACCCCTCTGAGAGGGGGAGGGAGGAGGTAACACCTCCACCTCCCCTCTCCTAATTCTCTCGGCCTCCTCCTTCTGCGAGATAACAATCTCGCAGAAGGAGGAGACCGCCCTTCACTTCTCCTCTCCCTCCAACATTCCTCTAACAAGGGAAGGGAGGGAGAGGTCGGTGCCAACCACATCGACCAGGACCCGGCGCTCGTGGTCCCAGGCGGGACATTCCGCCAAGGTATGCTGCGCCGAGTCCTGATCGGCCGCGCAGTGGTGACACCGCGTCGTACGCTCCCGGCCGATCCGGTGCAGGTAGTCCCCGAAGCAACCATGCCCGGAGAGTACCTGCACTAGACGGAATGACAAACCGCGTCCGCACCTATCTACCCATTGGGGCAGACAGGGCTGGATGGCGCTGGTGGTTCTCATGCCCGCCGAGACGCCCAACAAGGAGGCTTGCCACGCCTCCAGGGCGCCCCGACGGGCTTTATCCTTTTCCTCGGCCACGGCCCTGGCTGATAACTGGGCCCTCCCAACCCCCCCCCCGGGTTCCTCGTACGCCGGAAAAATTCGGCGTACGAGTCTGCCAGGAGGGGCACTGGAAGGAAGTTAGCCAGGGCCGTGGCGGCCGCATGCGAAGTGGTACGGTAGGCCCGGACCGCTCTGATGGCCAACCGACGTTGCACACGATTAACTATTGCAACGATGCGTCGGTTGGCCGAGACGGCCCGGTGCCAAACTGGTGCTCCGTACATAAGCACCGACCGCACCACAATCGCATACAGCCTCATAACTTTGTGGTTAGGACCACCAACGTTGGGCAGGAGGCGGCTAAGACCTGCCGCCATCCTGTCCGCTCTGGGAGTTACCCTTTCAAAGTGCTCTTTGAACTCCAAGAGCCCATCCAGAGTGAGATCCAAGTAATTCATGTAGGGCCCCACCCAGACGCGGTTCTCCACTACCCAAATCTGGACAGGGGGAGGCCGCCCCTGATCCTTCCTATGGAAGAAAATTACTTCCGTTTTATTAGGGGCAACCTCCATTCCTAGGCCCCTAATGGAGCGTACGACTGCGCGGACGGCGGCGTTGGCGCCGTCGCGCGCATCCATCCAATTGCTCCCCCTGGACACCACTAGTGTATCGTCTGCATAGCAGAACAAGTGGGTGCCCCGGGGGAGGGCCGTGTGGAGTACCCTGTCATATGCGAAGTTCCATAGCAGGGGCCCCAACACTGACCCCTGCGGAACCCCGCAAGTCACCGGCCTGCCGATTGCCAGCTCCTCTTGATTGGTATAGAGAAGCTGCCTGTCCCGGAAATAGTCTTGTACCACCTCTCGGAGGTACAGGGGGAAGCCATGAAACTCCATGGCTTCCCCCACCCATTCCCAGGGGAGGGAATTAAAGGCGTTGACGATGTCTAACGACACCGCCAACGCCACGTCTCCCTCCCCAGTAATCCGGTCCGAGAGGGCCTTTACAGACATGATCGCGTCCGTTGTTGATCGGCCCTCTCGGAAGCCGAATTGGGTCTCCGAGAGGTCTGGACCTACCCGGGACAAGTGCTCGACGAGGCGGCCGGCAATGATTCTTTCAAAGAATTTGCCCACCTCGTCGAGCAAGCAAATCGGCCTGTAGGCCGATGGGGACTCCGCCGGCTTCCCCTCCTTGCGAAGCAGCACTAGTCTTGCCCGCTTCCACAAGGAGGGGAAGGTGCCCGTCCTGAGGCATTGCTCGAACAAATTCCTCAGGCGGGCACCCACTTCGCCTAAGGCCAGGGCCCATACGCGACCAGGCACCCCGTCCAGGCCAGGGGCCTTTCCTGGCGCCAAGTCAAGCTCATAAAAGAACTCGACCAGGACCCCTGGGGGCGCCCTTACCGGATCGTGCTCAACCGATTACGTCCGGCGTCCCCAATGACGGGAACTCTCGACCCCGAGTTTCTGGACCAGGTGGTGGAGGCCCTATTTCCCCGGAGGGACGTTAATCTCCCTCCGAAGGGCCCGCCTCCCCTCTGGACCCCGGAACTCGGGGTCACAGACCAAGGGCCGCGAGGAAATTGGGGGCCAAAGGTAAGGCCCCCGGCCCGGACGGGGTCCCTGGCCGAATCTGGGCCCTGGTCCTTGGCGAGGTGGGTGCCCGCCTGAGGCGTCTTTTTAACACCTGCCTCAGGACGGGCACCTTTCCCTCCTTGTGGAAACAAGCGAGGCTAGTGCTTCTCCACAAGGAGGGGAAGCCGGCGGATGCACCCTCGGCCTATAGGCCGATTTGCTTGCTCGACGAGCTCGGCAAATTTTTCGAGAGAATTATTGCCGGCCGACTCGTCGAGCACCTGTCGCGGAATGGTCCCGACCTTAGTCGGGACCAATTTGGATTCCGAGAGGGCCTCTCAACGACTGACGCTATAATGTCACTCAAGGCCCTCTCGGACCAAATTATCGGGGAGGGAGACGTGGCGTTGGCGGTGTCACTTGACATCGTCAACGCCTTTAATTCCCTCTCCTGGGAGGTTATCGGGGAAACCATGCAGTATCATGGCTTCCCCCAGTACCTAGTCCAAATTGTAGAGGACTATTTCCGCGACAGGGAGCTCCAATTCACTAACAAACTGGAGCTCGCAACCTGCAGGCCGGCTTATTGCGGGGTTCCGCAGGGGTCTGTTTTGGGACCCCTGCTATGGAACCTCGCATACGACCGGGTGCTCCGCACGGCGCTCCCCTGGGGCAGTCGTCTGCTGTGTTACGCAGACGACACATTAGTACTGTCCCGGGGGAGCACATGGGAAGAGGCGCGTGACGGCGCAAACAATGCCGTCCGCGCCGTCGTGCGCTCAATTCAGTTTGGGATTGGAGGTTGCCCCGGCAAAGACTGAGGCAGTCTTCTTTTACAGTAAGGAGAAAGGGCAACCTCCCCCCATTCAGCTTTGGGTGGAGGAGGTCCGCGTCCAGGTGGGGCCTACCATCCCCTCCGTTGTGCGCCACCTTGCCGTGGTGGAGGGGCTCCCCTGGGAGAAATCCCAGGGGTCTAAGAGCGCACACATGGAAGGAAAACCATGTTAAAAAACCCGGGCAGGTCGGGCTCGTGAGGAGGGTTATCCCAGCCGGCCTAGGAGTGGAGTCTCCGATATAACCTCCCGTGGAAGACAACCACGTTAAAAAATTACATTTTTAATGGATGAAAATGCACAATATAAGGAGTAGTTTACCGCCTCAGGGGATTCGGACCCCCAGAGGCCGGCGTGGGGGGGGGTACAGTCTCGCAGGGGGGGTACAGTCCCCCCCCCCCACGTCGTCATCAGGCGACGGGCGGTGCGGGGCGTGCGACGCGGGCGCTCCGTACCATCGGGCTACCGCGGATGCTCTATGGGCTCTGGCCCTTAGGGCCTTGGAAGAGCTCCTCCGTTATTTGGGGGAGAGGAGTTATACCGCCCAGGCTTCCTATGCCTCGGCGGTAAGGAGGGGAGGGAGGAGGTCTGGGTGTCCCACGCAGTCGGTGGGCATCCAGACCTCCTCGGCTGTGGGTGTGTCCTCCGCCACGTGCTTCAGGTGCCTGGCGCGGGGGCACACCCGGAGGTTCTGCCCCTCGTGTCTCCGGTGTGGAGCCGGGGGGCATCAGGTAGCGGCGTGCGCGGCGAGAGCCGCGCACTGTCCCGCCTGTGAGGAGGCCGGGCATGTGGCGTCCCACCGTATAGGTAGGCCCACATGCCCGGTGGTCCCTCCTCTTAAGGGAGGAGGTGGTAGGAGGAGGAGAAACAGGAGAGGGCGGATTGTACCCTCTCCGATTGTACCTGGGGAGGAGCCACTGTTGGTCGGGGTGTCCCCTCCTCAGGTGGAGGAAATGGTGGTGGACTCTCCCTCACAGGAAAGTTCGCCCCTCCATAGGACGGTCTCTCCTGTGAGAGAGACGATGGAGGTGGATGGAGGAGGGGGGGAGCAATCTCCCCTCCCTCTTACAGAGGAAGGTGGGGGAAAGGGGGAGAAATTCCCCCTCCCCCTCTTAGAGGTGGGTGGGGGAGTGGGGGAGAAGTCCCCCCTCCCTCCCAGAAAGATCAAGGCCCTTGGGTCAGATATGGCCCCTAAAGGCCTTGAGTTGGTGGGAGGGGCTGGTGGGTGGCGGGAGACTCTAAACTTTCCCGTCTCCTCCCCATCGTTAGCCTCCCAAAGCTGGCTAGCAAGAAGGTGAGGGCGGTGACCCCTTTGGACGCCGTCCCCCCGGTCGCAAAAAAGGCCAGGGATGGAGAGATTCTCACGGTGGAAATGAGGACCCCCGCCGGCTGCACGTCCAGGTGCAACTTCCGGGGGGGGGGAGACGGTTCTCACCAGCGTGAGGCTTCAGGAGATACGGGGGATTTCCCCCTCCCCCCTTCCCCTCTTGTGCAAAAATTTGCACAGAAATGCGGGGAGGGGATGATGGTTACCTTTCGGGGGCAGGTGGAGAGGACGGTGAGCGAGGCTCTGAACAAGACTCTCCCCTGCCCCGTTAGTCGTGGGGAATTGGATGGGGCGGTGAACATGGTGGTGGAGGCGATTGCCTCCAGGAGGCTCTCCCTCCCTTCTAAGGGAGAGGTGGTGCCGGAGATTCCCCGCCCCACCCAATCCCCTGAAACAAGCTGCCCCCTCGCGGCCGGGCTCGGCGAGAGTGGGGGGAGGGTTTTTCTTTCTTTCTCCTCCTCTGTCGATCCTCTTAAGGCCGCGAGGAAGGGGAAGAAAAAAAAAAGAGATGACTGGAGGCGGGGGCCTCCAGTCATCTTTTGCCCCAATAACACCAGGGGGCGGCCCCCCCTCTTAACATCTGGGGGGGCGGGGGAAGGTTCCTGGTGACCGGACCTTCCCCGGGATTGACAATTAATATGGGGAGGGAGTGTAGCAACTCCCTCCCCCGGGAAGGGGCCAGTAATGGCCACGCCCGAGGGGGAGCAGGACGAATGCCATAAGGTGATACTCTGCTCCCCCTCTATATGGGCTTGGGAGGGTCACCCGGGGGGGTTTTAGCGGGTATGCCGGTTAGTTATCTTACCGGTGAGTCCCGTATAACCCGAGGGGTTCCCTCGAACCTCTCGGACACCTCGGACATCTCGGGTATCCATAAAGAATTTTCCCCTCGTTAACAAAAAAAAAGGTGGGGCCTACCATTAAATATTTAGGCCTCACCTTGGATGGGCTTTGGGGGTTCGTCAAACATTTTGACAGTGTAACCCCCAAAGCAGACAGGATGGCGGTGAGTTTAGGCCGCCTCCTGTCGAACGTCGGTGGTCCGGGTGGCCGCGTACGCCGATTGTACGCCAACGTGGTGCAATCGGTGCTCCTGTATGGAGCACCGGTTTGATCCGAGGCCGCGGCGGTCAGCCGCAAGATAAGAGCTGCCTTACAGCGTGTGCAGCGGCGGCTGGCCATTCGCGCAACTTAGAGCCTATTGCACCACGTCGTACGCGGCAGCCACGGTCCTGGTGGGCCTTGTCCCCATCGTCTTTTCGGCCAACGCGTGCGCCGAGGTATATCGGCGCACGAGGAAGCCGGGCGGTGTGGGACGGGCCCGTTTAGCACCAGGGACCGTGGCCAGGATAAGGAAAAGGGCCCGCCAAGGCGCAATAGAGGCTTGGGAAGCCTCCTTGTGGAGCGCCTCGGCGGGCAAATGGACCATCGACGCCATCCGGCCCTATCTATCCGAGTGGGTAGATAGGCGCGGACGCGGACTGACGTTCCATGCGACGCAGGTGTTAACGGACCACGGATGTTTCGGGTCTTACCTGCGTCGCATCGGGAGAGAGCGCACGACGCGGTGCCATCACTGCGCGGCCGGCAGGGACTCGGCGCTTCATACGCTGAAGGACTGTCCTGCCTGGGACACGGAGCGCCGGGCCCTGACCGATGTGATCGGCACCGCAGACCTCTCCCTCCAGGGTGTTATTCCAAAAATCCTGGAGGGAGAGGACAAATGGGCAGCGTTCGTCTCCTTCTGCGGCAAAGTTATGTCGCAGAAGGAGACAGCCGAACGCATTAGGAGAGGGGAGGTGGAGGTTGTGCCTCCATCCTCCCCCTCCGAGGGTGATGAAGACGACGACGGGGATCTCGCCCCCTCCGACTTTAAGGAGGGTCAGGCGGATTCCCCCTCGCCGAATGGCGCATTTGCGCCCCTGATAGTGGTGGGGTCCCCCCTAGTGCAAACTGGGGGACCCCCGCCAATACCTCCAATGGGAAGATGCATACTCCCGTGCACCTTTTAAGCAGAGAGGAGGCCTCCCTCACGCCGGTCAACCACCCGTTGATTGGCTGGCATACCGAGGGAGGCCTCCTCACATTTTTTGTAGTCCTCACGCCCAACTTGTTGGGCGTGAGGTGGTGAGAGGTCGGGGGGAACTCCCGGGGGGCACTCGTGGTTGGGTGCTCTAAGCAAAAATAGAGAGTTCCCCCCTGGGGGGGAGGGACCTTTGTATCCCTCCCCTTATCAGGTAAAGTCAGCCGGGAGGGAGAACCGATTCGTTTCTCTCCCTCCCGGTGGGGTGGTCGTCCCAGGGGCTGGGGCCTCTGGGGCACCACGGCCCCCCAACAACATCCAGGAGGGGCGGGGGAAGGTCTCGGGGTGTCGGGCCTTCCCCATTAGGACAGACAATGGGGGAGAGGAAGTTCTGTCTTCCTCTTCCCCCGAGAAGAGGTCGTCAGTCTGACGACTAGCCCGAGGGGTGGGTAGAAGAATACCTCTGGTGATGCCCACCCACCCCTCATTATGGGCTAAGAAATGGCACCTCGGGGAGGTTTTAGTGGGTAGGCCCAGGGGGACTTGTTTTTCCTCCTGGGAGAGTCCCACATAACCCCAGGGACCCCCCAGGGTCTCTGGGGTACCTATAAAAGGTTTCCTCCTCGACAAAAAAAAAAAGGTTTATCGAATCGGGGGCTGAATGGAACATTGGGGCTGAATGGAACAATGGTGAATGGCCTCCTCAAAGCCGCCGCGGCTTTTGAGGAATGCATCCCTGCTTTGATCTCAAGAGGAGAGAGGGGGTATTATGACCCCCTCTCGGGAAGAGCCCCCTCCTCCCAAAACGAAAGGGTGGAGGTGATAGCGGCCAATCGCCGCTTAGAGGAAGAGGTCGCCGGCCTCAAGGCTCAGATTGTAGAAATGAGGAGGACCTCTCCTCCGCCATCACCCCACCAACTCAGAGTGAAACCCAGGTGGGACCGCATGGAGATCTTCGACAGGGAGGAAGAACACACTCCCCTCACAGAGCCCCAGGTGGAACGCCCCACGATTACGCCGGAGGAACTGGAGAAGTGGCCAGCCCTCCGACCTTCGTTACTAGGGCAACCCCCGACAAGGCTCCCGGAGGAGGCCCCCCCACCAGTCATGACGGGACAGGAGTCCCCAAAGAAAAAGAGGGCGACCAAATTAGTGGATATGAGCCTGGACAGTGTGGTCCAGGCCGTGTCCACGGCATTGATGCGGGATCTCCCTCAGGTGTTCCCCATCCTGAAGGCCGCACCCTCTGACAGGACTCCCATGGGGCAGGTTCAAATGTCCAGGAAGGCTGCTCCCCCCCAACCAACACTGGGGAGGGGGGAACAACCCTTCTTCCTCAACTAAGGACAAGAAGGGAATGAAGAAAAGGAAGGAAAACGCGCAGACATCCCAGAAAGCTGCCCCACGCCCCCCCACTGCATCCAATGGGGGAAGCAGGGCAGCCACTGCGAGACCGGCGCCCACTCCAGGCCGCTCCGCTCCGTTAGCGAAGACCTCCCCCAACCTCGTTGGGGGCACCCCGCCGGGCGAAGCGACCTGGAGTGAGGTCGCCCGGAGAAAGGGGAAGAAGAAGGGGACTACGCCCCCAGTCCCTCCCCCTAATCCGAGGACGAAGACGGCCAAGGCATCCCCCCCTTCCAGAAGGGGAGCAGTGCCAAGAAACCATCCAGGAGGAGAGCTCCTACAACAGCGGCGATTACAATTACCTCCGCCAAAGGGGACTATAAGAGGGATAAGGCCAAGGCCAGCATCTCCGTGGTCGAAATGGGTATACAGAGACTGGTACCCAGGACCGCGACTACCGGGGCAATGGTTTTGGAAATATCCGGACAGGACCGGGAAAGAAAGGCGGACGAGCTTGCCGAGAAGCTGGCAGACCTTTTTAAGGATCAGGGGGAGATCCGAGTGGCCCGTCCTAAACGCACTCTCGACATGAGAGTGCGGGACTTGGAGCCATCGGTCTCCCCTAAAGAGATCCTTGAAGCCGTGACGAGACAGGGCTTGTGCAACCCCTCGGATGTCAAGGTGGGGGAGATTCGTCCCCCACCAAATCCGAGGGGCATGAGCACAGCCATCATTAAATGCCCTGTGGAGGCGGCCAATCGCATAATCAAGGCGGGCCGCCTCCAGCTTATATGGGTTTCGGCCAGGGTCGAAACCCTCGTTAAACGCCCCCTCCAATGTTTCCGATGTATGGAGGTGGGCCACGTCAGGGCCAAGTGTCCCGGCAATCCAGATCGCAGTGGTTGTTGTTACCACTACGGGGCTGCCGGGCACCTGGCCAGTGCCAGCAAGAACCCGGTCTCTTGCGCGGTCTGCAGGGCCGCGGGGAGGCCGGATAATCACAGGATGGGGGGTGAGGCCTGCCGACCCCCCAAGGGAAAAAAGAAGAAGAGCCGTGGAGTAGTAATGGAGACTACACCCACGGCTCTTGCTACTACTGTCGCTGCCCTTGAGGAGGCGACAGGAGGGAAGGAGGAGGTACCCAAGCCGCGGAGGCAACCGCGCGAAAAGGTTCCTCCAACCAGAGTTGGAGAGGAGGAGGAATCAATGGAGGTGGATCAGGCGGCCACTTCTTTCACCACTGTGGCTCAGATCGCCTCTACTCCGGCGGGGGCGACTGAGCCCATGGATGTCGACTCCCAGCCGCAGTGCGAGCCGGGAAAAAGGAGCAAGGCGACTATAATCAGCGATGAGCCCTGCGACTTTAATGTTATAGTGTCAGACAGGTTTGCACTTATAGCACCGTCTGACGACATCGAGGGAACCAGCAAGGAGGAGCTGACGGAGGCGTAGCCTTCGCTTCCATCAGACTCCTCCAGTCGAACTTGAATCACGCCCGCCAGGCCCAAGACCTATTCATCCAGGACCTGGCGGAGCGTGATGCAGGATTGGGTGTTGTGGCGAAGCCGTACCGTGTCCCGGGGGATAACCCGAACTGGTTAGCGGACGCGGACGGCTCCGCCGCGATTGTTAGAAGGCACTTCCCTCGCTCCCCTCCCGTCTCCCTTGTGAAGATGGGGAGGGGGTTTGTTATAGCGAGATGGGGTGCCTTGTACGTTGCGGGGGTGTATGCGCTCCCCAGCAGGACCCTCCCCCAATATAAAGCCTTACTAAGGGATTTGGGGGACGGCATACGCCGGTGCCTCCCCCACCCTGTTCTGGTGGCCGGGGACTTTAACGCCTGGTCACGGGCGTGGGGTTCCCGGTCCACCAATGCCAGGGGAGAGGTCCTGCTCAGATGGGCGGCGGAACTGGGCCTCGATTTACTCAACCAAGGGGCCCAGAGCACCTGCGTCCGCCCCCAAGGGGAGTCCATCGTGGATCTCACGTGGGCTACCCCGGGGGCGGCGCGTCTGGTCAGCAACTGGGGGGTGGCCAGAAGGGATACGCTATCCGACCACGTCCAAATAGAGATGGACGTGGTAGCCACCCCCCAGGAGGTGCTACTCCGCCGCCGCGCGGGGGGCAATGCACCCCCGAAACGGTGGTCCCTAACCAAATTGGACCAGGACAGATTGTTGGCCTCTGCAACGGCAGAAACCTGGTCGGTGAATCTTATCGACCAAGTGGACGCCAATGCGGAGGCGGAGGAGATTAGGGGCATGGCCGAGCGTATGTGTGATGCGGCCATGCCCCGCTGTAGGCCCGACTCCCGCCGGGCTGCTTACTGGTGGTCAGAGGAGATTGCGGACCTGAGGCGCCAAGCCAATTTGGCGCGCCGCAATTTCCTTCGCACCCGGTGGCGCGAGGCGGGCAGAAGAGAGTGTGCTGTGGCGCGAAGCGAGTTCTTAGCCGCGCGGAACTCGCTGCGGGCAGCCATCAGCACGGCCAAGGCCAGGGCCTGGGAGAAGCTGATAGAAGAGCTCGACCAGGACCCCTGGGGGCGACCGTACCGGACTGTACTTAACAGATTACGACCGGCGGCGCCCCAAACGACTGGAACCCTGGACCCCGAGTTCCTGGGTCAGGTGGTGGAGACTTTATTTCCCCGGAGGGATGTCAATCTCTCTCCGAAGGGCTTACCTCCCCCCTGGTCCGCGGAGCTCGAGGTCACTGATCAGGAGTTCGTCCGGGCCGCGAAGAAATTGGGGGCCAAAGGAAAGGCCCCCGGCCCGGACGGGGTCCCTGGTCGAGTCTGGGCCCTGGCACTTGGCGAAGTGGGTGCCCGCCTGAGGCGTCTTTTCAATACTTGCCTCAGGACGGGCACCTTTCCCTCCTGGAAGCAAGCGAAGTTAGTGCTTCTCCACAAGGAGGGAAAGCCTGCGGATGCATCCTCGGCCTACAGGCCGATATGCCTGCTCGACGAGATCGGTAAATTCTTTGAAAGAATTATCGCCGGCCGACTCGTTGAGCACCTGTCGCGGAATGGCCCCGACCTGTGTCGGGACCAGTTTGGTTTCCGAGAGGGCCTGTCGACGACGGACGCCATAATGTCCCTCAAGGCCCTCTCGGATCAGATTACCGGGGAGGGAGACGTGGCGTTGGCAGTGTCACTTGACATTGTCAACGCCTTTAATTCCCTCCCCTGGGAGGTCATCGGGGAAGCCATGGGGTACCATGGCTTCCCCCAATACCTGGTGGACATCGTCCAGGACTATTTCCGCGACAGGGAGCTCCAATTTACAGATAAATTGGAGCTGGCAACCTGTAGGCCGGCATATTGCGGGGTTCCGCAGGGGTCTGTGTTGGGACCCCTGCTATGGAACCTCGCATACGACAGGGTGCTCCGCACGGCGCTCCCCTGGGGCAGTCATCTGCTTTGCTATGCAGATAACACCTTAGTACTGTCCCGGGGGAACACCTAGGAAGAAGCGTGTGACGGCGCAAATGACGCGGTCCGCGCTGTCGTGCGCTCAATAAGCCACATGGGTTTGGAGGTTGCCCCTACGAAGACCGAAGCGATCTTCTTTTACAGTAAAGAAAAGGGGCAACCCCCTCATCCAGCTTTGGGTGGGGGAGGTCCGCGTCCAGGTGGGGCCTACTATGAAATACTTTGGCCTCACCTTGGATGGGCTTTGGGGGTTTGCCAAACACTTTGACAAGATAACCCCCAAAGCGGACAGGATGGCGGCGAGTTTGGGCCGCCTCCTGTCCAACGTCGGTGGTCCCGGAGGCCGCGTACGACGTCTGTACGCTAATGTGGTACAATCGGTGCTCCTTTTGGGGCACCGGTCTGGTTCGAGGCCGCGGCGGCCAACCGCAAAATCAAAGCTGACTTACAACGTGTGCAGCGGCGGTTGGCCATTCGCGCGGCTCGGGCCTATCGTACCACGTCGTACGCGGCAGCCACGGTCCTGGTGGGTCTCGTCCCCATCGTTTTTACGGCCAACTCGTGCGCCGAGGTTTATCGGCGCACGAGGGGGCCGGGCGGTGTGGGGCGGGCCCGCCTAGCACCAGGGACCGTGGCCAGGATTCGGAAAAGGGCCCGCCAAGGCGCTGTGGAGGCGTGGGAAGCCTCCCTGTGGAGCGCCTCGGCGGGCAGAGTGCCCACTGCGCGGCCGGCAGGGACTCGGCCCTCCATACGTTGAGGGATTGTCCCGCATGGGACACAGAGCGCCGAGCCCTGACCGAGGTGGTAGGCACTGCAGACCTCTCCCTCCAGGGTATCATACCCAAAATCCTGGAGGGAGAGGAGAAATGGAACGCGTTCGTCTCCTTCTGTGGCAAAGTCATGTCACAGAAGGAGACAGCCGAACGCATCAGGAGAGGGGAGGTGGAGGTGGTACCCCCACCCTCCCCCTCCGAGGGTGACGACGACAATGGGGATCCACCTCCTCTAACTTACAGGAGGGTCAAGCGGATCCCCCGTTATCGAATGGCGCACCTGCGCCCTTGACGTTAAGAGGGTTCCCATGCTGTTAATGGGGAACCCTGCCAACAAACACCTCTTTAGGAAGCCGTGCGATACGTCGCAACTTCTTGTAGAGAGGAGGCCTCCCTCGTGCTGGTCAGTCCCTCCGTGGGCTGCCTGACACAGCGAGGGGGCCTCCTCACATTTAGTTTAGCCCGCGTACACGACTAGCTCGTGCGCGCGGTGATGAGAGGTGTTGGGGGAACTCCCGAGGGGCACTCAAACTGAGTGCTCCAAGTGAAAACAGGGAGTTCCCCCCAGGGGGGAGGGACCCACCGATCCCTTCCCCCCACCAGGTAAAGCTAGCCGGGAGGGAGAATAACTCCTATCTGCCTCCCGGTGGGGTGGTCGTCCCAGGCGCTGGGGCCTCTGGGGCACCACGGCCCCCCAACAACATCTAGGAAGGGCCGGGGAAGGTCTCGGGGTGTCGGGCCTTCCCCATTATGACAGAAATGGGGGAAAAGAAGTTCCGTCTTCCTCTCCTCCTAAGATGAGGTCGTCAACGACGACCAGCCCGAGGGGTGGGTGGATGAATACCACTGGTGATGCCCACCCACCCCTCAGTACGGGCTAAGGAATGGCACCCCGGGGAGGTTTTAGTGGGTAGGCCCAGAGGGACTTGTCTCCCTCTGGGAGAGTCCCACATAACCCCAGAGACCCCCCAGGGTCTCTGGGGTACCTATAAAAGGTTTCCTCCTCGACAACAAAAAAAAAAGGTTTATCGAATCGCCCCCTCGTGGACGCTGCCTTGTCGTGGTGAGGGGGCTTAAGGAGGGACTCCTTTGATCCGTCGAGGCAATGATGTTCGGCATTGCCGGCATCATTGGCTCGACGGGGAGGAGTCTCTCCAACTAAGAGCGTCCATGGAGCCCGGCTTCCCATTAGGGGCCTAGACTTACCTAGGCCCCATTGTCGGTAGGGGTAGGCGACCCCGACTTCAATTGCCCGGTTTGGCCGGAACCGTTAGGAGGACATTAGTCCTCCACCGGCCGTGGGGTTCGCTGGGTGATCCCAGCTTTTCTGGGTGCCTGTCGTCCGGTGTTCCGGGCGACAGGTGTCCCAGAAAGGGGGGGGTCGGGTGCTCCCGACCAAAACCGGGTGTTCCGGGCGTCGGGCATCCGACGGGGGGACGTGGGTGCCGGTCCACCGGTGTCTGGGGGTGACCAAACCCTGCCCAGTTAATGGGTGGGGGGAGGTGCACCCTGGGATCGGTGGAAGCGGCGTCCCACAATGACTCACGCCCCACCTCTTCTCCCAAAAGGGGGCGGCCCTGGAGTACGCGGGAGTGAAGTGGGGGGACGGGCCGGTGGTGTCCCGGAACTCCCGGGCCCACCGGGCTGGGCCACCCCAGGCCGCTCGGACGTATTCCGAGGCAGGGCTGGGGTGGCGGAGAGAGCCAGTCTGGCTCTGGGGCAGAACGAGCTCCGTAAGGCTTGGTTGCCAACCGTCCTAGGGGAAGGTCACCCCAAAAATAAACCACCCTTCTTTAAAACATGGATAATGCACAAAGAAGAGAGCCGATTATTACTGCTCCAGGGTGTTCGGACACCCAGGAGCCGGCGAGAGGAAGGTATTGTCCCGGCCTTCCTCCCGTCGTCATCATACGTCGGGCTACTGGCAGGGTGCACCGCAGGCCCTACCAGGACAAATACGCCTGCGAAGGGGTCTAAACCCAAGTGGTTTAGGCCCACTTACAGAGGCTCTCCTGCCACCGCGAAGTTTATGGAGCGGGGCTTTGGCCTTCGCCTGAATTTTCTCCCTTTCCGTTTGAGAGGGGGATATGACTCGGACGCCGAAGATATTTCTAAATCGGGTCCGAGCTCAAGGAAGAAGGCACCTTCTGCCCGGGGCAAAACATCTAGCCCCCCGGCAGAAGTTTCAGAAGGGGAAGCCTCTTGCATGGAGGTAGACGTTGTCGGGGATGGGTCAAGTGGAAACTGCCCTGCAGGTTCCAACGAGACCTTAATCCTCATAGACGATCCACGCAAGAAGAAAAGGCTTAAAATCATGCCTAAGAACCAGACTCGCTCTCCGTCAAGCGAGTCTGAGGGCACGTCCTCGGCTATGCTCATAGCCAAGAAGGAAGATACAAGGAGGCGTCCCCCCAAAGATCCCACACATCTTGGCCAGTTTACCGCGCAGAAGCGCGTTGAACGGGCCAAGGTCAAGAAAGCGGGGATTATCGAGAGGTTCGCCATCAGGGCCTTTTTTTTTGGTAAGGATGGGGAAATCCATTTACGGATACCCGCGGGCCATGGGTTGAGGAATCCATAGACCCGCGGGTTATGTGGGACTCCTTGCAAGGCACGGGCAGACACCACGGGCAGATGCAGTCATTGGGCAGCCACCACAGTGGGGCGTCCCGCCCGGAGAGGGGAGAAACTCCCAGTCTCCGGGACCCACTGTGGCTTACACTCCCGAGGCATCATATTCCCGTGGCTCACGTTCTCGCGCCAAAATGCGAGACTACCCATTAAAACCCCACCCGGTGGCCTTCCTTGACCCACGATGGGGGGGACCAGGCATCGCCAAACGGCATTCATCTGGCCCCCCCGGGGTGTGACCCTTATCGGGTCCCAATCCTGTTTATATAACAGGGGAGAGCCGGCCACCACCAACTCTCCCCCCCTAGCCCAAGGGGCGCCGTCGTGCAAGGTGGGCCTCAAACCACCCTTAAAGCACAACGCCGCCCCCCCCAACAAACCGACACGCCTGGGAGGGGGGCTAGTCCCCCCGCCCAGGCCGGACCCCCACCCTTGTCGGGCCTGGACAGAACCAGGCCGTCCAAGGGATGAGGGCCCTTACCTCCGCCGCCCCGGCCCCGCCTCGGAAACGTCCGAGCGGCCCGGGGCGGTCCGGCCCGGTGGGCCCGGGAATTCCGGGACACCACCGGTTTGTCACTAACCAGGAGCCCTTCACCAGTGGACCCGGCAAACCAAGTTCACTGGATCCGGACTCCTACCTCCTGGCTGCCCCAGCCCCCCGAAGAAGGACTGGGACAGCATCCCAGCCCCCGAGCCGGGCACAGCCAGGTCCGGAAAAAGGGGGGAGGTTCTCCAATCAAGGGTCCCTCTCACAAACCCTCCCCCGGGCCAGGCCCAACCCGGCCCGAGAATCCTCCGCCGTCCCGATCTTCCGAACGAATTCGGACCAGCCCGGTGGGCCCGGGAGTTCTGAAACCTACCGGCCCGTCACGTCCTTGAGGCTCTTAGTCAGGAGGGACTCCTCCCCATCGGGTCAATGGAGGAGGTAGGAACCAGCCACCATTGACCCAATGGATCCGCAGAGTCCCTCCCTAAGCCCCCTCACCACGAAAAGGTGGCCTCAAATCGAGGGGGTCGCCATCAGGGCCTTAGATGACTCGGTCCCCGTCGACGAGTCGCCTGCTCGCGCCAAAAACCATGCGGCCAGGCTCGAGAAGGCTTCCGAAGCCCTCAAGGAGGCACCCCCTGGAGAGATAGAAAGGACCCTGGTCTCTCAAGTGGCCACAATCCACAAGGTGGCCGAATCGTCAAAGGGTCTCTAGGGGAAAATGGCAGGAGCCCTCCTTCAGGCTGCTGCCACGTTTGAGGTGGGCATCCCTGCACTGGTTGCCAAAGGGGAGAGGGGGTACTACGACCCCCTCTCTGGAGCCCCCTCTCCGGAGAACGAGAGGGTGGAGGAAGTGCTGGCGGCCAATCGCCGATTAGAGGCGAAGGTCGCCGCACTTGAGAAAGAGATCAGGGAGATGCGGGCGACCTCCCCTCCACGATCGCCCCCACAACTAAAACCTAGGTGGGGGCAAATGGAGCCCTTCACGGGGGAGGAGGAGTTTTCTCCTCTCCCCGCGTCCCAGGGGGTGCGTCCGGTAGTGACGCGGGAGGAGCTGGAGGAATTTCCAGCCTTCAGACCGCCACTACTTGGCCGCCTCCCTGTCAGGCTCCCGGAGGAGGCCCCTCCCCCGGTTTTGTCGGGACAGAGGGTCCCACCCACCCAACCACCCGTCAAGAAGGTAGCTGCGGCCAAGGTCCCCAACCTGGACATTGTCCAGGCGGTGACTGAGGCTGTAATGGCGGAACTGTCGAGGAGGTTCCCGACACTGGGAACATCAAATTGGGTTGGGACCCCTTCTGGTCCGGTTCGTCCAGCCAAACAGACCGTCCCCCCCCCCCCGACTAACACCACGGAGGGGCCTTCTTCTTCGTCATCGAAGAAGAAGAAAGGGGGCGCCAAACAGGCTCCCAAGAAGACGGCTCCTCGCCCCCCCACGTTATCCAAAGGGGGGTTAAGACTGCGGCGTCAACACCGGCTCCAGGTCGTCCTTTGCAGCCCACTGCGGGTCCCTCCTCAGTTAGGGGAGCCCCGCAGGCTTCTGAGACCTGGAGCCAAGTTGTTGGCAAGAAGGAGAAGAGGGGGAAGAAGGAAACAATGCCTACCTCCACCCCCCAGCGAGGAGGCCCTAAAAATCCTCCTCCTCTTGTGGGGTGGTGGCAGGAAGAAGCCCCCCCCTCGAAAAGAAGGTCCCCCACAACGGCGGCGGTCACTATCACCTCCGCCGTGGGGGGCTATAGAGAGTTAATCGCGAAAGCGAAGGCCAGCATTCCTCTGTCCGAGCTGGGCCTTGAGAAGCTGCCGATTAAGTGGGCAGCCACCGGGGCAGCTATCTTAGAAGTGGCCGGCTCGGACAGGGAGGTAAAGGCCGACAGGCTTGCGAACATACTCGTAAGCCTCTACAAAAGCATGGAGGGGGTCCGAGTGGCTCGGCCCAAACGCACCGTTGATCTCAGGGTGCGTGACATAGAGCCCTCGGTCACCCCCGAGGAGATCACCAATGCAGTGGTGATTCAGGGTTTGTGCCACCCCTCGGAAGTCAGGGTGGGGGAGATCCGTCCCCCATCCACTCCGAGGGGGATGGGCACAGCCCTGATCAGATGTCCGTTGGAGGCGGCGAACCGCATTGCTAAAGCGGGCCGCCTCCAGCTAATATGGGTCCCGGCCCGTGTGGAGATGTTGACGAGGCGCCCCCTTCAATGTTTTAAGTGTCTGGAGGGGGGCCATGTCAGGGCTAGGTGCACCAGCGGCATTGACCGCAGCGGGGCCGCTGAGTACCTAGCCAGTAAATGCAACGAGCCGGTTTCCTGTGCAGTTTGCAAAGCTGCTGGGAGACCGGACAACCATAGACTGAAGGGCTGGGCATGCCAGCCCCCCAAAAAGGGGAAGAAAAAGAAGAAGGAGGGGGTGGCTCAAGCGGCCACCCCTGCTCCTGTAGTCATGGCCCCGGCTGCTGTAACTTCTGCAGCAGCCGAGGGCATGGAGGTGGAAACGGACCCCCTCCCGCAAAGGTCACCGCGGAAGAGAGCCGGTCCGGCGGTTACCAGCGTCAAGACTCTGCCGACCCGCGTCGTTCTTCTTAAAAAGCGTGAGGCGTTTACGCGGGCGGCGGAGTTCGGTCTGGATGAGGATACCGGCGGGGAGGAGCCGATGGAGGCCTAGAGTTCACCTCCATTCGGCTCCTCCAGGGAAACCTGAATCACGCTCGCCAGGCCCAGGACTTGTTCCTACAGGACCTGGCGGAGCGTGATGCAGGACTTGGCGTTGTGGCGGAGCCGTACCGCGTCCCGGGGAATAACCCCAACTGGTTAGCGGATGCGGACGGCTCTGCCGCGATAATACGGAGGCACTCCCCTCGCTCCCCCCCCCATCACCCTTGTGGCGACGGAGCGGGGATTCGTCATTGCGAGGTGGGGTGCCCTGTGTGTAGCGGGGGTGTACGCGCCCCCCAACAGCACCCTCCCCCAATTTAAAGTTTTACTTGGGGGTTTGGGGGACGGTATACGCCGATGCCTCCCCCACTCCGTGTTGGTGGCCGGGGACTTCAACGCCTGGTCTCGGGCGTGGGGTTCCCGGTCCACCAACGCCAGGGGAGAGGTCCTGCTCAGATGGGCGGCGGAACTGGGTCTCTTACTAATTAATCAGGGGACCCTGCGTCCGCCCCCAAGGGGAGTCCATCGTCGACCTGACATGGGCTACCCCGGAGGCGGCGCGTTTAATCAGCGATTGGGGAGTGGCTAGACGCGACACGTTATCTGATCATGCTTAGATAGAGATGACGGTCGCAGCCACTCCCCAGGAGGTGCTACTCCGCCGCCAAAGGGGGAGCGCTGCACCCCCAGTACGTTGGTCGATCGCAAAATTAGACAGCGATCGACTTATGGCCTTCGCAGCGGCTGAAACCTGGTCGGCAAACACCGCCGATCAGGTGGACGCCAATGCGGAGGCCGAGGAGATAAGGGCCATGCCCCGTTGTAAGCCTGCCCCCCGCTGGGCTGCTTACTGGTGGTCAGAGGAGATTGCGGACATGAGGCGTCAAGCCAATTTGGCGCGCCGCAATCTCCTCCGCGCCCGGCGGCGAGGGGCGAGCAGAGAAGAGCGTGCTATGGCGCGCAGTGAGTTTCTTGCCGCGCGGAACTCGCTGCGGGCGGCCATTAGCACGGTTAAGGCCAGGGCCTGGGAACAACTTATCGAGGAACTCGACCAGGACCCCTGGGGGCGTCCATACCGGATCGTCTTGAATCGGTTACGTCCGGCGACGCACCCTACGACAGGAACCCTCGACCCCGAGTTCTTGGAACAGGTGGTGGAGGCTTTGTTTCCCCGGAGGGAGGTCAATCTCCCTCCAAAAGGAGAGCCTCCCCCCTGGGATCCGGAACTCGGGGTCACTGAAGAGGAGTTCGTCCGGGCCGCGAGGAAATTGGGGGCCAAAGGCAAGGCCCCCGGCCCGGATGGGGTACCTGGTCGGGTTTGGGCCCTGGTACTTGGCGAGGTAGGTGCCCGCCTGAGGCGCTTGTTTGATACATGCCTCAGGACGGGCACCTTTCCCTCCTTGTGGAAACAAGCAAGGCTTGTGCTTCTCCACAAGGAGGGAAAACCGGCGGATGCACCATCGGCCTACAGGCCGATTTGCTTGCTCGATGAGGTCGGCAAGTTTTTCGAGCGAATTATCGCAGGCCGACTCATCGAGCACCTGTCGCGAAGTGGTCCCGACGTTAGTCGGGACCAGTTTGGCTTCCAAGAGGGCCTTTCAACTACTGACGCTATTATGTCACTGAAGGCCCTCTCGGATCAAATCACCGGGGAGGGAGATGTGGCGTTGGCAGTGTCTTTAGACATTGTCAACGCCTTTAACTCCCTCCCCTGGGAGGCAGTAGGGGAAGCCATGGAGTACCATGGCTTCCCCCAATACTTGGTCGATATAGTCAATGACTATTTCCGCGACAGGCAGCTCCAGTACACCAATAAACTGGAGCTGGCAATCGGCAGGCCGATTCAATGCGGGGTTCCGCAGGGGTCAGTGTTGGGGCCCCTGCTATGGAACCTCACATACGATAAAGTGCTCCGCACGGCGCTCCCCTGGGGCAGTCGTCTGCTATGCTATGCAGACGACACACTCATATTGTCCCGGGGGAGCACATGGTCGGAAGCGCGTGACGGCGCCAACACCGCCGTCCGCGCTGTCGTGCGCTCCATACGCCAGATGGGTTTGGAGGTTGCCCCTGCAAAGACGGAAGTTATGTTTTTCCATAGTAAGGAGCAGGGGCAACCTCCCCCCACCCAGCTTTGGGTGGGGGAAGTCCGCGTCCAGGTGGGGCCCACTCTTAAGTACTTGGACCTCACCTTGGATGGGCTTTGGGGGTTCGTCAAACATTTTGACAACGTAACCCCCAAAGCAGACAGGATGGCGGTAAGTTTAGGCCGCCTCCTGTCTAACGTCGGTGGTCCAGGCGGCCGTGTGCGCCGCCTTTATACCAACGTGGTGCAGTCGGTGCTCCTTTACGGAGCACCGGTATGGTCCGAGGCTGCGGCAGCCAACCGCCGAATTCAAGCATCCCTCCAGCGGGTGCAGCGGCGGTTGGCTATTCGCGCAGTTCGGGCCTACTGCACCACCTCATTCGCGGCGGCCACAGTCCTGGCGGGTTCCGTCCCCATCGTTATTCTGGCCAAATCGTGCGCCGAAGTTTATCGGCGCACGAGGAGGCCGGGTGGAGTGGGGTGGGCCCGTCTGGCACCAAGAGTGGTCGCCGAGGTCAGGAAGCAGGCCCGTCAGGGCGCTCTGAAGGTATGGGAAGCCTCACTCTGGAGCGCCTCGGCGAGCCATTGGACCATCGACGCCATCCGGCCCTGTCTATCCGATTGGGTAGGCAGGCGCGGACGCGGACTTACGTACCATGCGACGCAGATACTCACAAATCATGGATGTTTCGGAGCCTATCTGCGTCGCATTGGCCGGGAGCGCACGACGCGGTGCCATTACTGCGCGGCCGGTAGGGACTCGGCGCTTCACACGCTGAGGGAGTGCCCTGTTTGGGACACGGAGCGCCGGGTCCTAACCGAGTTGATAGGCACCGCAGACCTTTCCCTCCAGGTAATTATCCCGAAAATCCTGGAGGGAGAGGCCAAATGGAATGCGTTTATCTCCTTCTGCGGCAGCGTCATGTCGCAGAAGGAGATAGCAGAACGCATAAGAAGAGGGGAGGTGGTGGTAGTACCTCCTCCTCCCCCTCCCAAGGAGGAGATGGCGGCGATGGGGGTCCGCCTCCCCCATCGCTCAGGAGGATCAGGCGGATCCCCACTCGCCGCCTCGCGCATATGCGCGACTAACGACGGCGGGGTCCCTCCTCCTGGGGCATTCCTTAAGGATGCACTAGGTTAGTGCTGGGGGGACCCCGCCACCACCTCAGACAGGAGGTTTTGTTGCACGCTCCTCGCGTGCTTTCGCAGAGAGGAGGTTCCCCCCCGCGGGGGCAGACATTTACTTGACTGTGAGTTGGGGGACCTTTTCACCCATCGCGTTACTCGCGCGTCCGATTTATCGGGCGTGCGGAGCTGAGAGGTTGGGGGGACTCCCGAGGAGCATCCAATTAGGATGCTCCAAGTAAAAATAGGGAGTCCCCCCCTGGGGGAGGGGTCTCTCAAACCCCTCCCCCTCCGAGTAAAGTGAACCGGGAGGGAGAACCCATCTTCCTCCCTCCCGGTGGGGTGTGGCCGCCTCAGGGGCTGGAGCCTCTGGGGCACCACGGCCCCCCCAATAACATCTGGGAGGGGCGGGGGAAGGTCTCGGGGTGTCGGGCCTTCCCCATTTAAGACGGACAATGGGGGAGAGGAAGCCTCCTCTCCCCCCAAGGGAGGTCGTCCTAGACGACTAGCCCGAAAGGTGGGTGGAAGAATACCACTGGTGATGCCCACCCACCCCTCATTATGGGCTAAGGAATGGCACCCCGGGGAGGTTTTAGTGGGTAGGCCCAGGGGGACTTGGAGAGTCCCACATAACCCCAGAGACCCCCCAGGGTCTCTGGGGTACCTATAAAAGGTTTCCTCCTCGCCAACAAAAAAAAAAGGTTTATCGAATCGGTGGATTACGTACATGGCGTTACTTTTATTTCTTGGAAAGTAGTGTATGTTACAGTATGTTATGTCACTGATACCCCTCGTACTAATATAATACATGGTACAATAACTCGTACCATTATTTTCGCGCTACTTCACGTACACAAGGAAAAAGCCGTGTACGTGTACGTTCACCGCACGGCCAGCTAGAAGAATGCAGACGTATCTTCGCATTATAAATTTGTATACATAAATACATACATACGTACATACATACACACATATATATATATAAATATATATATATACAGGGTGTATCCGATCACCCGGAATCGGAACACACTACCAGATTAAGCGTTTTATCCCGAATCTATCGATCCTAATAATTTGTTGATCCGCAGCGTAGTCCATTAAAAAATCATTTTTTAAAAATTAACGGATTTTAAGTAGTATGATGACAGTTTGCGAATTATATGACGTTGGCGCTGTCAAGAATTCGCACTTAAGCTTGAAATTGAAATGTGTCGATGTTCATGCTTATTGCCGTTCCTACTCCACATTTCATTGTTGTTTTGTCGTAGCGCGTGACGATTCCCAATTGTGTGAAAATGTCCCGCCAATTCGCGCAATTTCGAAATTTGCGCAGAATGAAACTGTCATCATACTACTTAAAATCCGTCAATTTAAAAAAATGATTTATTAATTAACTATGCTATGGATCAACAAATTATTAGAATCGATAGATTCAAGATAAAACGCTTAATCCGGTAGTGTGTTCCGATTCCGGATGATCGGATACACCCTGTATATATGTATTGGCTTAAAAATAATTTGATTGGATTAATAAGATATTTGCGATTAAAATCACACTAATAAGCATGATCCAGTGAGAAGAGATCTATCGAGTCGACATTGAATTGACGTCGAATTGATGTAAATTGCATCGATCGATATCAATTTGATATCGATTTGATGGTCATTTCTCACTGGGGATATAAATTGGATAATTTTTAACTAGATTAACCATACATATTTAATTAAAAGTAATCCGATTTATGTCATGTTTGGTGTCATTTTAATCGTGAAAATCTCATTAATCCATTAAAATTATTTTCAAATCAATAAAATGCGAAATAAATGTTTTAAGTTTTATTTTATTCCATGTTTACTTTTCATAGATAAGCGAGCTCTTTAAAATCCTCGACGCTGGAGCTCGAGGAAAGCGAGAGAAAAAACGAGTAAGAAGCAAGCGAGATGGCCAACATCAAAGAGAGTTCCGAAGTCTCGACGCGAGCCTATCTTAATCTCCAATCTGTCGAATCATTTTTCATCTTACTACAGAAAATAAAATTTTTACATTTCGCATTTTATCGGTCCGAAAATAATTGTAATGGATTAATGAGATTTTTGCGATTAAAATAACACCAAACACGGTATAGATCGGGTAATTTTTAATTAGATTATAATCAAGATGTTAATTACTTATCTAATTAAAAATTATCCGATCTATACCGTGTTCGGTGTCATTTTAATCGCAAAAATCTCATTAATCCATTACAATTATTTTCGGACCAATAAAATGCGAAATGTAAAAATTTTATTTTCTGTAGTAAGATGAAAAATGATTCAACAGATTGGAGATTAAGATAAGTCTCGCGTCGAGACTTCGGAACTCTCTTTGATGTTGGACATCTCGTTTGCTTCTTACTCGTTTTTTCTCTCGCTTTCCTCGAGCTCCAGCGTCGAGGATTTTAAAGAGCTCGTTTATCTATGAAAAGTAAACATGGAATAAAATAAAACCTAGAACATTTATTTCGCATTTTATTGATTTGAAAATAATTTTAATGGATTAATGACATTTTTACTGGATTTAATGGATTAAAATGACACCAAACACATAAATTGGATTACTTTTAAAACAAGACCCTTCTTCCGAACGCTCGTGACAGCTCGCCGGACCCGGGGTTCGAAGGGTTAATCGTGAGAAACGAGAGTTTCGAGATCGAAGATAATCCTTTATTTTCGCCAATAGTGAATTTCTTGTATTACAAGACGCGATCGTGGATGATATATACAATGACGTGAAGCGGGCGGTGTAATGAAATGAAAATGGTATATACAATGACGTTGGATGAATCACGCAATACAATGTTAAGGGTTTCGAGTTTCCGATTAACGTGATGGTAATGGTGACGGTATAATAGGTTCCGGTACGTGGGGCGCGCGGTAGCGTCGGGTGTTGTGTGTTACGCGTGGTAGCGTGGCGAGTCGGCGCTCGCGGTGCGATCACGCGGTAAGCGCGTGATGCGATGTCGCGTATCAATGGCCGGAGTATTTAAAGGACCGCGTATTTCGTTGCCGTAACAATGGCAGGTCGCGTCGCGGTGATTGACACTTGTAGGTCGGGCGTGAAGGCGCGGAATTGAGGGTGGTCGCGTAGAGGAGACGACCTGGCCGAGAACGCTCGGCGGTAACGGAGAACGCTCCGCTGCACTCTGGTCGGTGTCTCAGGGATATGGCACGGGTGTCCGGTGCTGGTGCGGGAGTCGAGAACTCTCGACGGAGGCAGAGAACGCTCTACCCCGCGTCCCGTATTCTGGTAGGAACCCGTGGGTGGCAAACGGTCGAGAACTCTCGACGGAGGCGGAGAACGCTCTACCCCACGCGGATGACACCGAGACAGGTTTTGTCGAGGATGCGATCTACCGAGAACGCTCGGCGGAAGCAGAGGACACTCTACTCCCTGGTGTTGTCGCTCTAGGAAACGGATTGAGGATTGCTTGCTTGCTTCGGCTTGCTCGCTCTGGAATCGGTACTTTGATAATTGTGAGCGTCTTTTTATACCCGACACGCGCTAATTACCACGGGAAGGGGATTATCCCCCGCCATCGGTATACGCGTGCCGGGTATTGGAGCGGGGAGTCGGTTTCGGTTATCGCTCGGCGCTCGGTTCTTTCCGGATCCGTTCGGTTCTGATAACGCGAGGCCGTTAGCCTCAAGCGTTATTTGGTATACAATAGTTTAAAATAATGTGGGGCGCACCGCGCCCCGTTCTGCCGTTTGGTCGGATATTTTGACCGGCAGTACGATGCTTTCTGGGGAGCATCGTTACACTTTTAATTAAATATGTATGGTTAATCTAGTTAAAAATTGAAAGTGTTTTTAAACACTTCACTCAAAATAATATAAGATGTCTCAAAATATACAAAAAAGGGAAAAGAGACATCAAAAATATATAACTGATTTTTTCAGTTATTTATAGGAAATTGTATATCACATTTCCTCGTGATAAGATCTGCTAGTTAAAGATTTATGTAATTATTTCAGCTGTGATTGTGATCTTACATTATGCCAATGAAAATGCACACACATATACATTCATATATCAATCTATTAAAGAATTTTCAATTCTCAGATACGTTCTACATTAAAAGATTACAGTTTATTAAATATATTATTCATAAATATATCATAAATATAAATATTAATTAATATATTATTCAGCAATATTAATTTGAAAATATTTTTTGTTCTATTCTTATAATGTTATTTATGTATTTAATGTTATTAATGTATTGTTATAATGTATTTGTATTTTTATTTTACAAACCAAAGTTATGCTTTTTTAGGTCTCCGAAGTATCTTCTTTCAGGTGTACAGACAAGAGGTGGGGTTTTTAGTTGGTAGGCGGCCAGGACGAAGATGAGATCGATTTCTGATGAATTCGATTATGGATTTCTGAGTCTCGGTTGAATCCAACACTCCCTCTTGGTACGGGCCAAGAGGGGTCTTTGGAAGATTTTCCCCACCTCCGAAAAAAAAAAATTTTTTTATGTGACACATATTTATATTAATTTACAAAAATAAGCAAAATAATTTATTTTATCTCAATGATTGCTTTACTCATATTGTAATTACAATGTACAAATTGTACTATAAATCAAAGTTAAATTTTTAATATTTCTCTCTCTCTCTCTCTCGAAAATAATATTTCATATGTACGCATAAATGTATATAAAATAATGTTACTAATTATAAAAAAATATTTTAATAACATATATAATGTACATATATATGTATATATGCAAAATACGGGACAGACTTATTAATATGTTTTATTATAGTTGCGCGTTTTTTCCATATTAAAATACATATATATGTAAAATAGAATAATTAAAAACATTTTTTCAATAATAATACATATATTGCTATCATAATATGTATTAATGTGATCGCGAAGCTATATAATACAGCATATTAGTAAATCTGTAACGTTTCCGTATTTTGGATCCACAATTATAAGTTACGACAGACATACCATAATCGTGGATCTAGCACGGATATGAACCAATCGATGGGTAAAGAAAAGGTGGATCTAGCACGGATATGAACCAATCGATGGGTAAAGAAAAGGTGGATCTAACACGGATATGAACCAATCGATCGGTAAAGAAAAGGTGGATCTAGCACGGACATATAACAACCGAGCAGCAAGAAAAGGTGGATCCAGCCATATAGTTCCGCCGACTGAAAATGTGTGGATCCATTGGCGCCACTGTATGGCCTAGAAAAAGCGTCTCACGAAAATCGACGGCATGGCCCCTCTCAGGCTTTTCTCTGCTTTTATTGATAAAAAAGGGTTCAATATATGTACACTCATGATCAAAAAGGTTGTCTGGTTCTTTTTGTGAGTTTAGGAACATATCTGTGTTGTCCAGTGGGAGAATTTTTCTTTAAATAAAAGTATTCTCTCATTGAACAAGACAGATAGGTTACTAAACTTACAAAAAAAACCAGACATCCTTTTTGATCACGAGTGTACCTAAATATATTCCATAAATATTCCAGTGGTATGTACGTATGATTTATTCGTAATGTACTGTAGGTATTCTTGTAATATACTAGAAATATTTTACGTAACATTCTCAGTATGTACCGGTGAGGCGGATAGTCGGGACCATGGTCTGTAGGATAGAGGAACGTCGGGACATACGAACATACTTAGTACATACTCAGTAGCTTTTAGTACGTATCTGGGATATTATAGAAATATCATAATCTACCGTTGTGATATTCTCAGAACGTTCTTGGAATCTACCCGTGCTGTCTGGGCAAATTCCGCTGTTCCGCTCAAATGGGATAGAAAGAAACGACGGAAACGCGGAATCTAGTTACTATTCTTTCCGCGTTTCCGCGCTTCATGTAATGGCACCTTGAAACGTAATCTCGAAACATAATACACAACATAATACACAAAATATTTTATGGAACCAAAATATTGATGGAACCTTCTTGGATCAATTTTATTGGATAGTAGTGCACCTAGGGTTGTTTATCGCAATTTGATATTTTTTCTAGCTAGATATCGAATAAAAAATTCTGAATAAAAAATTGACTAGATATTTTTTAACTAATCATATTCATTTTCAATTTTGATCAATAAATTTTTAATAATGACGCTTAACAAAGTTTGTCATAAGACTCATGAAATATTAGCCTAAAGCCTTATGTCTACGATGCTAGAAATCGGTCTGAGACTTCAATCAGAGAAATGTGTAACGTGTAGTCAATCAACTTGCAACCTTTTCGTACAAGCTGCAAGTCGATTGGCTATACATTTTTCGGATCGAGATCTCGGACCAATTTCCAGCATAGATATAAGGGTGCGTTTTCACTTGATGCTTGACGCTGGGTTTTCAGCGTCAACAGACGCTAGCGTCAAGCGTCATGTGAAAATGCACCCCAGCGTCAAAATGGCCTAGCGTCATAGCATTTAAGTGTGATCATTGCAGTGTAATTGCATAATAATAGCGAGTTTAGATTTAAATTAACTAATCTTAATTCGGTTTAAAAAAAAAATGTTGTATAATCTAAGATATTACGAATGGCAAGCAAAATGTTCAAAAATAATAAATTTAAAAAGAAGGAAGAAGAGTAAAAAACTTCTAATGTGTGGCAGTGATCAACAGTTAGAAAGAATGCAGAAAAGACAATACACTAAAAAACGTTATTGGATTGCACCATTACTTGAAAATAGAAAATTGCATGGTTTTATACAATATTTCCCAATATGTTAGAAGACGATACGTTTAGAAATTATTTTAGAATGACTGCTACACAGTTAGAAGATTTGTTACAAATAGTAGGACCTTCTTTAAGTAGACAGATAACTTCCTTTCGTGAACCAATATCTGCTCCTGAAAGACTGTGTTTGACATTAAGGTTTGTTTTTATATTCTTTGTAATATTACTATATTGATACATTGGATGAAGTGACTGGTATAGATTTTTTGCTCAAGCCACTTGGCTTTCAACATATTAACAATCTGTTTACCACTATACTTATATTTTAAACATATTAAATTTTATAGATATTTAGCTGCTGGTGATTCTATGAAATCAATTTCATATCAATATTTAATTGGTGTAACAACAGTTTCTAACATTATTAAGGATACAAGTAGTGCTATTTGGTCTTGCCTTCAAGAAAAGATTCTTCCATCTACTTTGAATAAAGAAGATTGGTTGCGTATAGCAGATGAATTTGATGAGAAATGGAATTTTCCTCATTGCATAGGTGCTATTGATGGAAAGCATGTAGTAATACAAGTAAAATCAATATATACCTTATTTTAAACATTATTCTTTAATTTAATGACAATAATTATTTACAATGGTTTCTTTAGTATCCTAATAATACAGGTTCTTCATACTACAATTATAAAAATTCTCATAGTATAGTACTTTTGGCAATATGTGATGCAAATTATATATTTACTTTATATATTTACTTTTACTTTTTACTTTTACTTTTTTATATTTACTTTTTTTACTTTTCCTTTCAATCGATGTTGATCGACGAGCCGTTTCTCGCTGGATAGGTTAGAATCCACGGACAACTTTTGACGCTTGAAGCTGGATGAATTCAGCTTCTTTTTCTCGACGCTAGCGTCGAAAATAAGATCACGTGACTGGCTAGACGCTAGCGTCAGATTGATAGTGAAATTGCAGCCTAAGGCTTAACGTAATAGACCCAATGACGTATATACCTAGACCAAGCATTCCTATACTTCTGCCATAGTAGCGAGTGAAGCTGGAAATGGCAGTTTAGAACAGAGTGAAAAAGTTGATTTGCCCCTAGTGCTTTCTAACTTTCTTCTATTGACTGTCACAAACAGTATGGCACCACACAACTTAACCTACTGTAACATTTTTTTTATTTGATAAAGGAGTGGAAAAAGTGAATATTACAAAAATAAAAATAAGTTTTTGTTGCATTTGTAGCTTCAAATACACAAGAAGGACGAATTAGCTTTCATAGGTACGAATATATACCTTTTTTTTTTGTCGATGGAGAAATCCTTTATGGATACCCGAGCGGGGACCCCTCGGGTTATGCCTTACTCACCGTGTTTAACCGGCATACCCGCTAAAACTCCACCGGGTGACCTTCTTCTGCCTATATGGGGGGACCTGGGAACGCGTTAGCAACCTACCAGTTCCCCCCTAGGCCGTAATTGGCCGCCTGCCCTTGGGGAGGGAGTAGTTACACTCCCTCCCCAATTAACCGAATCCCGGGGAAGGCCGGGTCACCACCGACCTTCCCCCGCCCCCCCAGATGTTATGAGGGGGGGGCCGCCCCCCGATGTTGAGGGGCTAGAGGTGGCTGGGGGCCCCCGCCCCCAGTCACCTCTTCTTTTTTCGCTTCCCCCCGGTCTTAAAGGGGGGATTATTATAAGGAGGAGATGAGACAGGGGCAGGAGGCCAAACAAAGGCCTCCGCCAACGCTCTCCTAATCGTCTCCTCCAACTTTCTTTCTTCATCATCAGTTAGCCTGCTAAAGCTAACTGCGGGGTGGAGACGGGCTAGTTTGGGATCTTCCTTCTGATCCCCCGCCTCCACCCCGGCTTCCTCCGGTTCCACGGGGAGGACCGGAACCTCCCTCGTGGAAACTGCAACTTTGGAAGGGTGACCGTGGGGAGGAGACGGGAGAGTTTTGGGTCTCCCGCCCCTCCCTCAACCTCTCTAATGGGGAGGAAGAGAAAACATCTGGGGGAGGGGTTCCTCCCCTCTACCCTCACCCATCTCCATAGGAGAGAGAGGGAATTGCTCCCCCTCTCTCTTATCAACCTCCATGGGGAGGGGGTGGATTTCTCCCCTTCACCAGTCTCCACCAACCTCCAAAGAGGGGAGAGGGGGTTCCTCCCTCTCTCTCCTATCCGTCTCCATAGGGACCCCAGAAGGGGCGACCGCAACAACCGGCCTCATGGAGGCCACCACCGTCTCGGCGGGTGAACCGCTTACCTCGGTGGCGACCTCCATGGGCTCGCCAGGGGAGAAACCGACCTGAGGAGGATCCCAGAACTTGGGAGTACCCCCCCAGGCTCCCCTAGGGGAATTACGGCCCCCCTCCTGGCCCTCCTCCTCCTTCTCTTCCCTCCCCCATTGCGGGGAGGGACAACCGGGCACCCGCCCGCACCAATACGATGGGAAGCGGGGAGCCCCTCCTCCTCACACTTGGGGCAGTGTGCGGCCCTAGCCGCACACTGCCCAACGCGGTGCCCCTCCACCCCGCACCTGAGGCAGCAATTGCCTCGGTCGGCGGTGGAGGGACACCACCTCCTAATGTGCCCCCGCCCCAGGCACTTAAAGCACCTGGGGGGGGGCACTAACCTCCGGGGAGGTCTGCGTCCCTATCGTCCTATAGGACGCAGACCTCCCCCCTCCTCTTACCACCGAGGCGTAGGACCCGGAACAAGTCCGGAGTCCTACGCCTCCCGAGGCACTCGGGGGGACAGAACCCCCCGAGCACCCGCACCTCGTCCCGGGCTCCCCCTCCTCCAAGAGGCGGAGGAGCCCCATCAAGACCCCGGACCAGAGTCCGGAGGGCCTCACTATCCCTCGCAGTCGCCCTTTGGTGTGAGGCGCCTGCGGCGCACGCCCCACACCGCCCGTCGCTCGATGACGACGTAGGGGGGCCGGGACCATACCCCCCCCCCCTACGCCGACCCCTGGGCACCCGAGAACCCTGGGGTGGTACATCAAATCCGTAATGCGTCATTCTTCCATAAAAAAGTAATTTTTTAACGTGGTTGTCTTCCACGAGAGGTTATATCGGAGACTCCACTCCTAGGCCGGTTGGGATAACCCTCCTCACGAGTCCGGCCTACCCGGGCTTTTTAACATGGTTTTCCTTCCATGTGTGCGCTCTTACAAGGGGAGGCCACGGTGTGTGGGTCACCGATTTTGATGCGCTTTGGCACAGACCTTCTTCATCGAAAACAAATGGACCCGTATTTTGCCGTTTGTCTAGATACCCCCCCGTTTTCGAAAAAATCGAGGTCAAAGGTCATGGCGTCGGATCAGTTTTGGACCAGGGGGGTTTTATAGATTTTTAAACAACAATCAATTTTTATTAATATATTTGGGGGTCGCAAACCTATATTTTTCGAGTTATAAAGGATTTTATGTGCACGCAGTGTACCGTAAATACCCGTAACTTTATTACCATTTTCAATTGAGTGCCGTGGTCGAGCGGTGAAGGCGTCATATATAATATTAATATTAATATTTTTTAAGATACTCTATATTTTATATTTATTATATTTGCTGTGCAGAAATAAATAACAACAATTAAATGCGCATTTATTTAGTATTAGTATATATTTAGTATATATTTAGAAAATACACAAATCTACAATGTTTTATTTGATCATTTAATGTTTCGTCAATTGTCATCTTCGGTTTTAAATTTCTCACATACGCTCGGGTGAAACTCATCGTAAAAGCATGTAAAGCATAATACCTTTTGGCACCATGCACAACACATGAAAGATATTTTACTACATGCACATTTTTTCTGCAACGCTGACAGCGGGAAGCAAACTTGATTCACGTTGCAAAAGACATGTCTATTGGGTATTAATTTAGACGCATACCACGCGTACAAGAGCATGTCCTGGAAAATCGGTGCAGATAGCTGATTACGGATTCTTGAGGATCATATCGCATCGAGCTCGTCGAGGGCTGTTCATTGTCCATCTGTATATTTAAGGATGTATGAGACAAATTTTAAAAATTGAGAAATATCTGAATATTTACAATTCGTTAACAACATTTTTTAAAACTTCTTGATAACTTCTTGATAATTGATAATTTCTTACTATTATAATTGTTGAAATTTAATCCTTGGTGTAGTATCTTCGATATCGTAGATTTTTTTTAAATTTTTATTTCGTTGAAACAAATTTTAAAACTGTACTCTGCGATTTCTGGATTAGAACTGACGGTTGGAGAAACCGAATAGAGGCACACAGTGTGTAAATTCAGGTAGGTGCCCTTCCCTTACCCGACAACAAAAGAGTGTACCGTTACTTTACCGGTTACCCTCAAACCGGTCTAATATACAGAGTTTCTAAAACATGATTAATTCTTGGTAATAGTAAACTATGTATTCTATGTATTCACAATCGTTTGCAATGCGCATTTAATTGTTGTTATTTATTTCTACACAGCGAATATAATAAATATAAAATATAAAGTATCTTAAAAAAAAATATTAATATATGATAATATAAAAGTAATAATTTTTATGTATTTATACATTAATATATAAAAATTTATATATAAATATAAAATATTCATGCTATTTAAAAAAAAAAAAAAAAAAAAATGCAGCACGAAGAATCGAACACGAGTCCAGGGAACGGGAGTTCGACGCCTTCACCGCTCGACCACGGCGCTCAATTGAAAATGGTGATAAAGTTACGGGTATTTACGGTACACTGCGTGCACATAAAATCCTTTATAACTCGAAAAATATAGGTTTGCGACCCCCAAATATATTAATAAAAATTGATTGTTGTTTAAAAATCTATAAAACCCCCCTGGTCCAAAACTGATCCGACGCCATGACCTTTGACCTCGATTTTTTCGAAAACGGGGGGGTATCTAGACAAACGGCAAAATACGGGTCCATTTGTTTTCGATGAAGAAGGTCTGTGCCAAAGCGCATCAAAATCGGTGACCCACACACCGTGGCCTCCCCTTGTTAGACCCCTGGGATCTCTCCCAGGGGAGCCCCTCCACCACGGCAAGGTGGCGCACAACGGAGGGGCCCCTCCACCCCCCTTTTTTTTTTTTTGTTGACGATGGAGAAACCTTTTATAGGTACCCCAGGGATTCTGGGGAATCCCTGGGGTTATGTGGGAGTCACCCTATTTAACGGGCATACCCACTAAAACTCCACCGAGGTGCCTTCCTTACCCGAAGTGAGGGGGAGCAGGGTATCGCCTGAGGCATTTCATCCTGCTCCCCCTCGGGAATGGCCGTAAATCGGCCTCTGCAGGGGGAGAGGGCAAAGACCCCTGCCTCCCCCTGCCTCGGATATTCATGCATGAATAGGGGAAGGTCCAGCACCCCGAAACCTTCCCCGCCCCCAAAGTTAGTGGGGATCTAAGCCGGTCAGGAGCCCCAGCTCCTGACCGACCCACTAATAATCACTGGGGGGAGACTTAAGGTCTCCCCCCAGAACCTCATTTAAAAAATCGGAAGAGGGGGGAGGCTGGATCCCATTCAGAAATTCCAACGCCCGCGCCCTCGACCAGATATTTTTCCCTGCCTTCTGAGCGGCCTTAAAGGCACACCGGTGCCTATCAAAGAAGGCAATTGCCGCATCCTTCGACTCATACCTGACTTGAGAGGAATCAAGCCAAGTAAGTACAGCGGACCGGGGGAGGCAGCCGAACCGCTCTGGCTTAAGCCACCCCCGGTCCAGCTGCACATCCCCTAGCTTCCTCCTACGACTAGCAAGGGGGAAGGCGTCTCTAAGAGACTTATCCTCCCCCTCCTTACAGTTGGCCATATCGGCCAAAGAGACAACTTCCGGGGAAGCTGCCCCCACCTTCTTAGCCACCGCAACAGCAGTGGCCTGGGGGACAATCTTTTCAGTCCCACCCTCAATTCCATAAGCCTTCTCTCCCTTGGCCAAGGCCAGGGGAGAGCTACCGGCATTGCTCTCCGCCCCCCGCCCTCCCCCGACCGGTAGCCTATTCAGGCTGACCGCCGGGCAGAGGAGGGACAGCTTCGGGTCCCTCATAATTGTAGGAACCGGGGGGGGAGGGACAGAACCCTCACCAGCCCCGGACACCTCCACCTCCATGTTGGCTAACTCTGGCCCCTCCGAGGTGGACCCCCCAGACGGAGGGTCCACCTCCATTACCTCCACCTGGGGAAGAGAAACCTCCTCCCCAGGTACGACCAGGGGGGGAGGTGAGGCCTCCCCCCCTTCCTCGGGAACAACCGGGGAAGGGGGTAAAGCCCCCCTCCCCTTCTTCCTTTTCCTCCTCCCTCCCCCGCGACGGGGAGGGACCACGGGGCACCCGCTCCCACCGATACGGTGGCGAGCGGGTAGCCCCGCGTCGGCACACTGCGGGCAGTGTGCGGCCGGTGCCGCACATGCCCCAACGTGGTGCCCGTCCCCGCCGCACCGGAGGCAAGAATTGCCCCGGTCGACGGCAGACGGGCACCACCTACGAATATGCCCCCGCCCCAGGCACTTGAAGCACCTGGGGGGGGCATTTACCTCCGGGGAGGTCTGCGTCCCGACAGAACGGGACGCAGGCCTCCCCACGCCTCGAGCCACCGAGGCGTAGGACCTCGGTCCTACGCCTCCCGAGCGGCTCGGGGGGACAGAACCCCCCGAGCACGCGCACCTCTTGTCAGAGAATTCCCCCTCTAGGAAGAGGAGGAATTTCTCAAAAATCCTCCAGACCGCAGTCTGGAGGAATCCGCCACACCCCGCAGTAGTGAAATAGTGCGGGGGGCCTGCGTCGCACCCCCCGCACCGCCCGTCGTCCGATAACGACGTGGGGGGAGCCGGGACTCTACCCCCCCCACGCCGGCCCCTGAGGGTCCGAACCCTCTGGGGCGGTACGTTCCTATCATTATTAATCGTCATGTCATATAAAACTTCAAAATGTAATTTTTTAACGTGGTTTTCTTCCACGGGAGGGTTATTTCGGAGCCCTCCACTCCTAGGCCAGTTGGTATAACCCACCTCACGAGTCTGGCCTACCCGGGTTTTTTAACATGGTTTTCCTTCCATGTGTGAGCTCTTAGACCCCCAGGAGAGTTTCCTGGGGGAGCCCCTCCACCACGACAAGGTGGCTCACAACGGAGGGGTCCCCTCCACCCCCTGATTTATCTATATAGTTCTTATCTAACACTGATTTTTATTTAGACAAATTGTACCTACTATACTTTGTCAGCTCTGTGCAATAATTACTGATTATATTTTTTTTATTAGGTGTACAAAAAAGTTCTAAGCTTTTTTTGTAAAATTCAATCTTTATTAAAAAACAAACAAAAAAATATTAATCAGCGAAATATTCCCCGTTTGCATCAACGACCTTTTGCCATCTTTCGGGTAGCTTGCGAATTCCTTGACGATAGAAGCTCACCGGCTTCGAAGCGATAAAATCATCAATGCATTTTCGTATCTCTTCAAATCTCACGAAATGTGTATCAGCCAAATGATGCTGCAGCGACCGGAATAGGTAGTAATCGGAAGGCGCCATGTCTGGGCTATACGCCGCGTGCGGAAGAAGTTCCCAGCCTAACGCAAAGATACGGTCCTGAGTCGCTTTCGCAACATGTGGTCGAGCAGTGTCATGAAGCAAGATTACTTTACGACGTCTTTGGCCTCTTTTCTTCTAATGCATCGCTCAAATTGGTCAATTGTTGTTGGTAGCGGTCTGCCGTGATTGTTTCACCCGGTTGTAACAACTCGTAATACAACACACCTTTCCAATCCCACCAGATACAGAGCAAAACCTTCTTGGCGTGGATATTGGGCTTTGGCGTCGATGTCGAAGGTTGACCAGGGTCAATCCATGATTTTCTACGTTTAGGGTTATCATAAAGAATCCACTTTTCATCGCCTGTAATGATTTTGTGCAGAAAATCTTTTTTCCGGAACTTTGAAAGCAAAGTGAGTCCAGTGTCACGCCGTCGATTTTTATTGTCTTCGGACAATTCATGCGGAACCCATCTGCCTTCCTTCTGAACTTTTCCCATCGTATGTAAATGGTACGTAAATGGCTTGCTGCGTAACGCCAAGCTGTTCTGCAACTCCTTTTCAGTTTGCGCAGAATTTATATCCAGCAGTGCTTGCAATTCGTCCGTTTCAATCTTTTCAGGACGTCCAGCACGCGGTTCATCTTTAAGACTGAAATCTCCTTGGCGAAATTTTTGATACCATTTTTTACATGTAGTATGACTTACAGCGTTCTCTCCATATGCAGCACAAATCATTGCAGTGGCTTCAGCAGCATTTTTCTTCAGATAAAACGCAAAGTGGATGGAAAATCGAATATGCTCTTTTGTTATTACCATCGTGAACACTACTGATTTTTGAGGTTATGTGCATCAAACGCTAAATCGTATGGCATTTTAGAAGGCCAAATGTCAACGCTTTAAAACCGCAAAAGGGCGGAAAGATATTTATATATCTTTAAATTTTAAATTTAAATTGTTATTTCGGTTGTATGAAATCTAAAGCTCAGAATTTTTTTGTACACCTTTTTGTACACCTAATACAAAAACTAAACGAAAAATTTAAAAAGGAAAAAGGAAATAAACAAAATAAAAAGAAAACAAAAAAAAACAAAAAACACAAAAAAGAAAAAAAAAAACAAAAAAACATGAACAGAAAAGCGAGCAAGAAACGGAAAAAACAATAACAAAAACTCTAAGAGAAGGTTATAGGCGCTGAAAGCAAAGTAGTTAGAAAACAAGAAAAAAGAAAAAAGACCAAAGAAAGTTTCAAAGAACCAGTTGTGATATCAAATATTAAAGTATGAAACATAAGCAAAAAAACAACAAGTAGAAACAACGAAATAAAAATAATAAAAACAAAGCAAAAACAAAAACAATTAAATGGGATATACAAAACCAAACAAAAAATAAAACAAACAAAAAAAAAAACAGAAAAAAAAAACCCACACAACAACCCAACTACAACAAACCCAAAACAAACCAAACACCAGACACCAAAACTAAACAAAAAACAAACAACCACAAAAACAAAAAACAACAAAACACAAACAAAAAACACACAACAAGAAAAAAACACCGAACAAAAAAAAAAAACAAAACAAGTACAGACCCCAGACACCCTACCCCACGCAAAAACACACACAACCCAACCCAAAACACCACAAAAAAAACGCCCCCACCCCGCCACCCCCAACCACCGCCAACCCCAACCGAGCCCCATACCTGCCCACAGCCACCCACCACACACTCCCCACCCCCCCCCCACCAAACACACAGCCCACCCACCCACGCCCGACCCACCGAATCACCCAAACACCATCAAAACCACCCCCCAACCAAACACCCACGCCCCCGACCCCACACCCACCACTCCCCCCCCCAAAAAACAACCCACCCCCACACCCCACACCCACAAACAACCAACCAAACACACACACAAAACCCACACAACAAGCACAAACCCCCACCCACCCCCCCACCCCCCAAACAAATCCAAACCCAACCCCCACTTTGTCAGCTCTGTACAATAACATTTGTACACCTAATACAAAAACTTTTGTTTTTTTACCCCTAAATGTGTTCCAGGTTTATAGATTCGAGTCACTAATTAATTAAAAATTTAGCTAAAATTCTCAACAACTCATTTTTTTGTCGCTTAAAAAATGTCCCAGAAATAGTCATTTTGCATCTGGCAACCCTAGCTGGAGCGTTCTGCGTCGGGAGACACCGGTGGTATGCTTAGTTCGATCCTGGAGTTTCCTGATAACGCAGGGGGAAGGCCACCACAGGGGTTTTAAGGTCTCTCTAGACAGAACGCGATGAGCGATATTTAAGCTCATGAGAGCTCTGCATTTCACTACGTCACATCATAATGCAAAGTTCTTATTGGATATCGGTTTATGGGCCCGCGCCAACGGGGAAAGGGGAAATCGGGCGGCAGCCATTACTGGTGGTCACTTTTTCTAACCTTACCCTACTACTCCTATTACGGTATGATATGTATGTACATACATACAAGTAGTGAGTAGTTGTTGTCACCGTTGGGATTGGCGCCGCCATTACCGGTGATCACTTTTTCCCTCACCGCTTTGGCTGCACAATTGCGAATTTACTCTCCCTCCTTATATTCTTACCTCCATGATTTAGACTGATACCTTCCAACTGAAAAGCGAAGCAAAGTGGCGGCTATCTTTTGTAAGGAAACTGATATACACGGTGTCTTGGGAAGAATAAAGTGATGCAAACTAGATTTCTGAAGCAATAACAATCTGAAACAAATGGACACACTGTAGACACACCAATAAACACATACTACTTTATTTTTCTTACACAAGATGGCGAAAACTACCCCCTCCATTTGCCTCACTTTTTAGTCGGGTGGTATCAGTCTAAATATAAAAGTCTGTGGTTTTAGCCGATAATGCTATAAAGGCCATAAAGGCCTAAACACAATGAAAAGCGAGTGAAAACCCACCAATCAGAAAAGCTCTTTGGCTATTCCCTGTTCCTATTGCCTGTGTTTTTTATTGTGTGTAGGCCTTAAGACCAGTGATGCAAACTTGCAGACGGAACAGCCACGCTATAGTAGGTGGAGGGGATGACCGTGGGTGCTCAGCGCTCAGCCAGCGTCGGGCAATAGAAGAGTGCAGACATATAATCCTCTCGCTTTCTTTGCCGAACGCGTCGTCGAACGGCTCGGCCAGCGTCGGCCAGCTTCGGGCAATATTTTATCTCTTTCTTTCCTGAGTTATACTTACACCGTGCGTGTCGTCGGAGCGAGCCTCGAAAATCATGTTTAGCGGCTTCGCTCTATTAGACTTCGCATGTCTTTTTTGGTATTATAAGCGCGAGATACTATCGTATCTTTCAATTATTGTACAATTGAAAAATAAAGTCGATTATATTGAAAACTGATTATATTGAAATCCACTTTTGACTAACACATGTACATTCTTTCTTTAAAAATCACTCAAGCAACAAGAATTGATTACGCTAAAAGGATAGCAGACACGATAATAAAAAAAATATATTTGAAAAACATTAAATATAATTTTACATATACAGGGTGATCCGAAATAACCTTCCATCTGTAAAATGACGTATTCCTGACACAATTCTAAGATGATTTTTCCTTTATCAAAATTTGATTTGAAGCTTAGTTTTCGAGTTATAAGCAAAAATAGTTAGGAAATCACGCGTCGAGTACAGAAGGCAGGCAGGAGCGGCGCACCGCGAGCGTAACGCGGGTTCAGTTGACCGCCCGACGGATGATTACCACCGCGTGAGTTGCTATTTTAATCTTATGACATAAAATTATGCCTTAAATAAAATTTTTGATAAAGAAGGTGTTTTAGAATTATGTCAGGAATACGTGTTCTTTAAAATAAACTTACTTTAATAACAAAATTACTTTAATAACTTTAATAACAAAAAGTTGTTCCGGTTCGCCGGCCGTTGAACGCTGCAATCAGCTGATTGCTACACGCGATGTGTGTAATGCGTGTGTGCATAAAGAGAGAGAGAGAGAGAGAGGGAAGGAGGGAGAGACATTCATACACATGCACGCACGTACGCATACACTTTTTTCTCGCTCTCTTTCTCTCTTTTACACCAACACTTATGCACTCTCTCATTCAGTCACTCATTTACTCACTCACTCACCTGCTCACTCACCTTGTAGCAGCGTAGCGAATCCTCATGCTACGTGTTAACTGCTGCACCGTTATGATTAAGTTGTAGAGACACATCAAAACTTTTTGTAAATTATTCTCACAAATTACTCTCACTCGATTAACACAATACAGATTACGCGATAACGAATTCACTGATTTACTGACTCACTACCGATTTACCGATACCAAAAATTACTTTAAAAGAAACGCGAATGCAAATAGCACATGACTCGACGCGAAGCGACGAACCGCGGAAACTGCGCGACCACAAGGGTTGATTAGCGCCACACGCTGCGACTTGCGTGGCGCTAGTCAACTGTTAACATAACTCTTGTGGTTGTCACGCAGTTTCCGCGGTCCGTCGCTTCGCGTCGAGTCATGTGCTATTTGCATTCGCGTTTCTTTTAAAGTAATTTTTGATATCGGTGAATCGGTAGTGAGTCAGTAAATCAGTGAATTCGTTATCGCGTAATCTGTATTGTGTTAATCGAGTGAGAGTAATTTGTGAGAATAATTTACAAAAAGTTTTGATGTGTCTCTACAACTTAATCATAACGGTGCAGCAGTTAACACGTAGCATGAGGATTCGCTACGCTGCTACAAGGTGAGTGAGCAGGTGAGTGAGTGAATAAATGAGTGACAGAATGAGAGAGTGCATAAGTGTTTGTGTAAAAGAGAGAAAAAGAGCGAGAAAAAAGTGTATGCGTACGTGCGTGCATGTGTATAAATGTCTCTCCCTCCTTCCCTCCCTCTCTCTCTCTCTCTCTCTCTCTTTTTACGCACACACGCATTACACACATTGCGTGTAGCAATCAGCTGATTGCAGCGTTCAACGGCCGGTGAACCAGAACAACTTTTCGTTATTAAAGTTATTAAAGTAATTTTGTTATTAAAGTAAGTTTATTTTAAGGAACACGTATTCCTGACATAATTCTAAGACACTTTCTTCTTTACCAAAATTTTATTTAAACCATAATTGTATGTCATAAGATTAAAATAGCGACTCACACAGTGGTAATCATCCGTCGGGCGGTCAACTGAACCCGCGTTACGCTCGCGGTGCGCCGCTCCTGCCTGCCTTCTGTACTCGACGCGTGATTTCATAACTATTTTTGCTTATAACTCGAAAACTACGCTTCAAATCAAATTTTGATAAAGGAAAAATCGTCTTAGAATTGTCAGGAATACGTCATTTTACAGATGGAAGATTATTTCGGATCACCCTGTATATGTTATTTTATGTACAAAATATTTTAATACTATTTAACAGTTTCGTGGTTTGTTCTTTGTTGTATCTTGTTTAATGTACTTCTTTCTTTGACGTGTCTCTTTGACACGCGAGAAACTACGTGTGATATTGAGTTTTTATCTTTGTCAATATTCCCGAAAATGTTACACTTTTTATCTAGTCTCTCATTTTAAATAAATCAAGAGAAAGAAATATTACAACATATATTTTATAATCTATAACGAAGAATATTATAGCGTAAAAACTTCACATAAATACGTGTCTGCATATTACGTACAAGAAGAAAAAATGTACTAATAAAAAGCAGAAAAAGTATGATTTATTTACCGTCCTATTTGATGTGCAATTGTATGT
>CABEGB010000346.1:0-42156 GCA_901521435.1 Crematogaster levior
AAATTCTGAAAGAAATATGTCATGTATGCACACGCGTGCACACACACACACATACAATAATAATGTTAAAATGTATTTTTTATTAATGTTAATAAATAATTTATTAATAACAATTAATAATATAAATTATACATAAATTATAATACATTTCGTATTACCGATTAAAGTTTTAGTTTAATGTTGACATTTTTTTATTTTGAAATTACCGCTATTTTCTCATATATTTGTCTTAAAATGGCGACTTCCGGCTAATTGGCGACACTCTCTTTTACCCACTCTACCTTTACCTAGGGTGCGTTTCGATATTCACTGTAAATACTGACGATATAACGTCATTCAATCAAGTTTCAAGATCGTTCCGTTATTACCATAAATATATTACATATAGATAGAGCTTTGTACCATTTTTGCTATAGTGCAACACGTGCCAAGATAAATGACGGATTTTCCTCCTTCGCGCATGCGCATTCGTATATTTATCTCGGCGGACGCGCATCGTTTAAAAGAAGATTTGGAATTGGCATGAAAATTGTAGGAAATTTAAAATTAACAAATGCGATAAATTAAATGTGTTGCAATCTTTATTAGTGTATTATAGAATTAATCAAATAAAATAATCAAACACAAATAAAAACTTATATATATGTAAATATGTTTTCAGTTATTATAAAAAAACATATTAAGTCCTTATTAAGTTTTATAACATTTTTTTTATAAAATATAATACTTATTAAATCTTTTTTTATAAAATTATTTCATAAACTATATATTCTCAAACAACGTAAAGTAAACTTTCATTGATTTTTGAAAAGGACCAGTTTTGTATTTTGACTTCTAACTCGTTCTTTGTGAAATGATTCATTTAAATTTTTTATGTCATGACAAATTCTAATAGTAATGTATTTCTTGATGATATTTTTAATCAATATATCCTTATGATTATTTATGGGTTCCTGATCATAAACATGTTTGTCAAGAGAATTGAATACATTAGAATTCAAATTTCTTTGTATATCGATTGAATGCTGTAAAAAATTTGTTGTTAATAAAGTTTTTTTAATTTTACACAGTCTAATTTGTTTTTCAGTTTCATGACAAATTTCTAGTACTGAATCTGATGGGATTTTTAAACCACCTGTATTCTTTCTTGTTAATAATTTAGATTTATTCTCAGTTCCAAAAAGGGAAATGTAGCATTCATTACAATCAATTGTCTTCGAAAGTGAATGAACCACAAATCCTGCAATGTATGCTATTATATCTATAGTATAGAATGATAAATTATTGTATAAGGAAACAGTTTGATAATAGTCATGATCTTGCAGCATGTTAATGTTAGTATGGTATAACTCTTTTGAAGTATCATGTTTCTTAGATGATGAACAATATAACACTGTAGTACAATCTAATGGCCAACAATTAGCTCCTCTTTTACCAGAGAAAACTATATTTATAAGCAAACGTTTATAGCTAGCAATTAACATTCTAACAGATGGATTGTTGTTCCATCCTCCCCTGCTGCGTAATGCGCTGAAAAACATTTCCAAGTGGTCTTGGGAAAATTTATAAGTTAAGAGATAAGATAAACTCTGCGATTCTATTAAATCTTGATATAAACCAGTAAATGATTCAATACACACTAAGAAGCCTTGAAAACCTCTTTTATTTAGTGAAGATAAAATTGGTATAGTAGAACATGACTGATTATCTTCACAATTGTTCTCTTTATTTATTTCATACGTAACACTTTTTTCTATTTTTAAACCATTAATGTATTTTTTAGCTTTGTTAAATAGTTCTTTAACATTTTCAATAGTCTTAGGTGACAACGGTGCTTTAAAATTTGAACCAAAAAGATTTCTGCTATTAAATGCATCGAAAAGACTATCTGCCATTCTTATAAACTTTACAGCTTCGCTGTTTTTAAATATAGGAATCTGCAAGTCATGATTGAGAAAATCTAATGCATCAGCTACACTTTTGCTTAGAGTTTGGGCTGCAAGAGCGACTTTCATTTTCTCTTTGTGAAATTGTATATGCCTCTTTGTAATTTTATTTGCAGCAAGAAACCCTTCATTTAACTGGAATTTGTGTAAGTCTTCTATATATTTAAATTTAATAATTCCACCTTCAGAATCATATAATATTTTAGAGCCAAAGGTATTTCTCCAAAGTTTCAACATATGGCAGGCGTCTAATAAAATATACACTGAATGCTTCTCTATAGGATGAATAAACCAAGGTTGAAAATTTGTTTTTAATGGATCCATATTTGCTCCTAAGTATCGTGCAGTTGCTATATTTGTATTATTGCCATCAAATGTTAAGGAGACAATTATAGCACCACTTTCATGAACACAGTTAAGGCAATGATTGACTAAATTTGCTCTTTGTACAGCATCTATAGACTTGATAAGAAAATATCCTATAGGTAGTTTCCATGAGCCATTGATACAAACGAGCATAAAAAACCATGCTTGAGTAGCTAAAGCCATTCCATCATGTTTACGATCACTGCCGTTATCTGCATATCCAACTATATCATTACCTACTTTTTCAAGTCCTGACCGTATTACGATTTCGTCTATTACCAAGTTACAAAATACTTTTTTTTTGTTTCTCTTCTGCTTTAACTTTTTGTTTTAAAGTTTCAAGAGCTTCTTTAGTAAAACCAGATTTTCCATCAATACTCTGAAACCACTTAGTAAATGTCTTTTCATGAGGTAAACAATTTGAAAAAGTTTCTCTCACAAATTTATATGCAGATGGAGATAAAAAATGTAAGATTAATGCAAATTTTCTTAAGGTAGGACAAAATTTTTGTCTTGATTTTTTAGTTAAAACTCTATTGATTATAGCAACTACTGGGCCAGAAAAGTTATTCTGTAAGAAGTTCACAAAAAAATAGGATAAAGAATTAAAAAATATTAAAGTTGTAGCAAATTTAAGAATGTAGGAGACTCTTTATAGAAGAAAAAAATAAAAAAATCTGAAAAAATACGATCAAATAACATTACATACCTTATAGAAATGTACATCTATCAAAGAAAATTTATTTCGTATTTTTTTCAGAATTTTTATTTTTTTCCTAAAGGTTTCCTTACATTCTTAATAAAATACAAAATAAGAAAATAACATTGATCATTGATATTAAATGTATAGATAAAGAGAGAGATAGAATTAGTAAATTTAATATTGAATATTAAGATTTAATTGGGAAGATTGGTATTAAAGATATTTGTATTTATTCAATATTAATTAAATACTACAAAAAAATCAAAATAATATTAATTAGTAAAAGTATTAACTAATTTTTATGATCTACACTTTATTTATAAAAAATATCCAAAGATACATAATATTAATGATAACCTTATAAATGCCAGTGATCCATTCAGAATAACTACTGCTAAATTGGAATAAACTTTACCTGTATTATATCAGATAGTTCTGGAGATAAGTATCTATCTCTTTCTAATTTACATAACAGAGAAGTCAACTCAATATTTTTTTTTAATAATCTTCTGCGCTTTTCATTGGTAATTTTTAAGCGTTTTCTGTTGTTTTCTAAAAGTCGTTTTACTGTATTCAAGGATTTTTTTCTTTTTGGTGTAGTGAAATCATTTTCTGTTAAATCTCCAAAGTAATATTTTCTTATTTGTGGTGTCTTTGGTGGAGTTTTTGCATGGTGGAAAGATACATGGTGTGCGCAAAACTCGTAAACCACGCCCCTTTTCAGCCTTTGGCGCCCGGAAAAATACAGAGCGGACAACTGCGAAAAACGAAATGTTTAGCTTTGAAAAGTTTGCACGACTGGTGTATAGCGTCCTTTTCGCACTCTCTGATTATTTTCTTCCATCTCACTTTGTGTTATATATATAGTTTATTATATATATAGTTATTGTTGACATTTTCTGTCGAAACGTGAGTGACGTGAAATGTGAAAAATCATTAAAAATGGTGCGCTGCATAGTGAAAATTTGCAAAAATAATTGCAGAACATGCACATCCGAGCAAGCAAATTTTCATAAATTACCGGATAACGAAATAATCCGTGAAGGATGGTTTCGGCGCATTGGAGAGGTCGTATTGCCTTCTAACGTCGTTAACGGTATGCTTCTGCATGATAAAATTCAAATTTATTTATTTAGATATACTGTATCATGAAGTAACGAAAACTTGTTTGAAAGATCAGAAAAGTTTTGTAACGTGTAATCAATTTTATCTGTTATTTTAGCACGAATTTGTTCCGTACACTTTACTCCCAAATCTTTTGTTCAACCAAAGAAGAAGAGAGGAAAAAATAGTTTTAAGAGACAACTTTTGCCAACTGCTGTACCAACGTTGCATCTGGTAGCAACAAACGAACAGTAAATTGGATGTGTAATTTTTTAAACAGAGCAAATATTGATGTTCGCTTTTTTAAAAATAATTATTAAGAATAATAAAGTTAAGTTAACATAAATTATTGATATTCATGTGCTCATGACAAGATGACTATGGATCAACTGTTGCTCCAAGAATTATGTGACAATGAAACTACAATCAATTACATTTATATTTTCTTCATTAGGGCACATCATGAAGGCAATGTAAATTGTAACATTGTTAGGCGGACCTTTAATTTGGTTTGTCTATCTTCGTCAACTGTAGCACCAATAAATGCTGCAAGTCTGTCGCCTGTGCCAGGCCCATCAATGGAGAGAATCTCATCTGCTGAGCCGAAACTTTCATCTTTGTCACATCAACACCCATATTAAGAATGATGACAGAACCTTTGCCTGATTTGAGTATGCTAGATGAGACAGATATGACAGGTCAGCATGAAACTCCAACAACGTCAGTATCTTGTCGGTATGTATCACAATACAAGTACATAATTAGTCCTACTAATAATAATAGTTTCATAGATCAATATATTTCAGTAATGAATCTAAGCAAAGTTGTGGATGAATGTTTTGTAGCTTTCCACGGTGAAGGCTTTTCAAAGGAAGACTACGTCATCCGAAAAGTTGTCTCCCTCGTTAAAAGCTACGGATATGATTCAAATTGGGTACCTAAGGAAGTGCCTGTACAATGCCTCGTTAGAACTCGCACATACATCAGAGTAAAGGAAATTAATAAAAAAGGATACACAAGAAAGGAAGAAAAAAAAACTGACAAAAATGAATGTTTTTTCTGCAAAAAGAAAGTGCAAATAACTCGTCTAGTCGACAATAAACAATGTGCAATAACATTTGTACACAATTTGAGTCTGATTTGAGACTTTCTTTGTTCAAATAACTCGTCTAGTCGAAAAAAAGAAAATGTGGAAAAAGCTACAGAAATGATACAAAAGATTAAAAATGTTATTTTAAAATGTTAATTAAAATGTTATTTTAAAAATTTTATTCTTATTATTAAAAATTTTACTCTTGTTATTAAAAATTTTATTCTTGTTATTCCTTTCCTTTTAATTTTGTGCGAATTAGTTTTTGTAATTAATTGGCTAGAATTTGGTGGCAATATTCTATAATATACATATAAATATATATATAAATATAATTATATAAATATTTAATTATATTATATTGTATAATATGTCACATAATACACATTCGTATATTGTAACAGTCTAGTCAGTCAATTCTGCAATGTACCGCCACTTACATCCCTAGAATTCTAGGGATTTCCTTATGTTGGTAGACATATATTTTTGCGGGACGCGATTAGAAAGAAACAGCAGATTTTAGAGAGAGAACGCGTCGTTTTGCGCATACCATGTATCCTTCTACCATGAGTTTTTGGTAGAGTTCCATGAACAATAGAGTCTTCATTAACATTCCTGTAAAATAAGTGATAAGTTATATAAATAAAAATATACAAAATGGTAAAAAACTCTGTACTTACTTGTTTATTTCATCCACTACAGTTGTTTCAAAAATAGATGGAACAGAATTTTGTTGCAATTGCCCAAATTTAAAACATGATAGATCAAAATGAGTAGTACATAATACAGCACTAGTATAAACAGTAAACTTCTTCACTTTTTTTGAAGAACAATATAATTCATTTACAGTATTAACCCAGTCTTCCCACTTCTTTGAAGTAACTGGATTGCGTGGAAACCTATGAATAATAAAATTATATCTTCGTTATTTACAGAAACTAAAGAAAAGAAAAATTTAACTAGCAATTAGAATACAAAAATTAATAAAATAGGGTAACAGAATATAAATAACAAAACAATAATTTATTTATATAGAAAATAAGTACAAATATAATTAAAAAATTAAACAAAAACGGATAATATATATCTTGACAATTCTTACTTACTTATGCAATGTTATACCTTCTTTCATCTTTCCATTCTTTATTTTATTGGGACAATTTTTTACAACACACCATTTAGTCATATTTATTATTTATGCAAACACTTCAAAAATATTATTTTTTTTATTGAAGAATACAGCACTTTTACATAAAATTAGGTTATATCCTTGGCTGTCATGGATAAACAGAAGATAAATGCGCGATTGCACATGCGCGAGGGAGGAAAAGATAATTTTATCTAGGCACGCAGTAAGATTCACAAAGCTCTATCTATATGTAATATATCTATGGTTATTACTAAGCTGCTTTTTCACGTTATGGCGTCGCAATAACGGAACGGTGTTCGCAGTACTCCGGCAGCCTGGTGAAGCCAGCCCGCAAGATGTAAATTTCCTATTAAACAATAGCTCAAAAAATTGCTCCCAATTTGCTCCGTCCGAATGATGAGTTTAAAAAAATGCTCCCTTTTCCTTTTTTTTTTAATAAAAGAAAATAATTTTAATCGAAAAAAGAGTGTAGCTTTTTATCAAATTGGTATTTTTCAACGAATAAGGTGTCAAAATGTTGCTCTCAAAATGCTCCGTTCAAATAGTTTAATTTCATTAATCCCTTCCCTTTACTTTTTTCTTAAATACAAAAAGAAGCATTTTTGTAGAAAATCTAGGAACTTTTATTTCATTTTTGTCATAACTTTTTATTAAATTAATATTTTGCAACAAATGAGGTCTCAATGTAATGCTCCCAATTTGCTCCGTTCGAATAGCTTAATTTCATAAATTGCTCCCTTGTATTTGTTTCTTTTTTAATAAAAAATAATTTTTTATCGAAAATCTAGGCACTTTTGTTATGCGCGCATGCGCAAGGAATGATAAAAAATTATTTTTTATTAAAAAAGAAACAAATACAAGGGAGCAATTTATGAAATTAAGCTATTCGAACGGAGCAAATTGGGAGCATTACATTGAGACCTCATTTGTTGCAAAATATTAATTTAATAAAAAGTTATGACAAAAATGAAATAAAAGTTCCTAGATTTTCTACAAAAATGCTTCTTTTTGTATTTAAGAAACAAGTAAAGGGAAGGGATTAATGAAATTAAATTATTTGAACGGAGCATTTTGAGAGCAACATTTTGACACCTTATTCGTTGAAAAATACCAATTTAATAAAAAGCTACACTCTTTTTTCGATTAAAATTATTTTCTTTTATTTAAAAAAAAAGGAAAAGGGAGCATTTTTTTAAACTCATCAGTCGGACGGAGCAAATTGGGAGCAATTTTTTGAGCTATTGTTTAATAGGAAATTTACATCTTGCGGGCTGGCTTCACCAGGCTTACTCCGGCTGTCTAAAAATAAATATAACCTACGAATAGAATACGTGATCGATTAATGTATCGTAAAATTTCAGGAATGATAGCAAACTTTCGATAGTAGAATAGGATCCTGTGTTAACGCTTAGTATTACTTTATACTCTTTATTTTCTTCTGCATCTATAAGACACACTTCTTCCATGGATGCCGCCATGTTTTTACTGCGACTGCCTTACCTCGCGAGTCGCAGTAGTCGAAGCAGGAAGTGACGACAAAATCTATGACGTCACACGAACGTGAATATGCTTTGAAAGCTTACTGCCACGTATATCGAAACGGCCTTTACAGAGCTGCCAGTACTGCCAGTGAATACCGAAACGCAGCCCTAAAGACCCTTTAATAAGAGTCTGGCCATCAGAGACGTGGTTTTGATTGGTCCGCCATTTTTTCTCTAATCTAAGTGGGGATAACTTAAGCGCAAACGTATGATCATGAAAATCGAGACATTACTAACCAATTGCACTGTTCGACGATATCACGTGACTAGAGAAAAATAGGCGGATCAATCACGATGCTTCAAATCGAGGTACATGGTGATATATGGTGATGGCCAGACTCTTATTAAAGGGTCTCTACCCTAGTCCGTTCCTCCATCTACAGACCTTGCGTCTTATTTGAAGAAAATTTTACTCAATTTCTATAGTAAATGTGACGTGAGCTATAGAGTATTGAGTAAAATTTTCCTCAAATAAAACGTTTTGAAATGCAACCCTAGTATATTATATAGAAGTTTGTGGTGCCGAGAGACCACAGATATCTATACTATACACTAGATCGCTAACTCTCATTAATTTTGTCCATAAAATTGGTGCGCGAAAACTATGTAGTATGGTGGTCACGCATGCGCGACGTTAGTAGAAAAGTAATATGGTAGATATCTGATGACAACAGCTGTGTGTGTGTGTGTGTGTGTGAAAATTATACTGGTGTAATAACCTATATTGTACATAACGTTAACCAATCAAAACGTAGAATTTGTCTACCAACGTTACGCATGCGCGAAAATTTAGTACATACATTCTGCGGCCATGACTTGACGCAAGTTAGCGATCTAGTGTATGTAATACTACTATATTGCTAGGTGAGTGCCGACCTCAAGGACAAACATTACGGTACAGACGTATAAAGCCGACGGCACACGGTACGATTTTTCGTAGTAGATCGCATACGAGTTAGCCACTACGCATGAGAGCGAGAGAAAGCGAGCGTCTTTCGCTCTCTCTCACTCTCGTGCTTAGTGGCTAAGGCGGGAGACCAGACCATTGCATAACGCATAACGCATATGCATAAGAAATTTTATTGGTCCGTTAGCATGTGCATAAGGAATTCGACCAATCGAATTTCTTATGCATATGTATTATGCATTATGCAAAAGTCTGTGTTTCCCGCTTAACTCGTATGCGATCTACTACGAAAACTCGTACCGTGTGCCGTCGGCTTAATAGTTTGTCTCTTAGGGCTATCGCACACAAAATGCATAGCGTTGCATAAACATAATATAAGACCGCTGGACCAATAAACACCTAGAAAAAAGTCGCCATATTGATTTACATAAGATGCGCATTGGTCCAGCGGTCTTATGTTATGTAACTTATGTAATGTTTATGCAACGCTATGCATTTTGTGTGCGATAGCCCTTACGCACGGTTCAGCTGCTTTGTGCGCATGCGCTAACAGCGTTAGTCAGACACGACCAGGTAATGTTTTCTCTTTTCGTGTTCTTTCCGTCTCATTTTCTAATGCCTAGCCTCTCGCTCACACTCACTCAATAGACGCGCCTGCACATAACTAGAGACCCTTTAATAAGAGTCTGGCCATCACCATATATCACCATGTACCTCGATTTGAAGCATCGTGATTGACCCGCCATTTTTTCTCTAATCACGTGATATCGTCGAATAGTGCAATTGGTTAGTAATGTCTCGATTTTCATGATCATACGCTTGTGCTTAAGTTATCCCCACTTAGATTAGAGAAAAAATGGCGGACCAATCAAAACCACGTCTCTGATGGCCAGACTCTTATTAAAGGGTCTCTACACATAACGAGGCTTAGGCGGGGAGCACAGACTTTTCCATAATGCATAATACATATGCATAAGAAATTCGATTGGTCGAATTCCTTATGTTAGCATGTGCATAAGGAATTCGACCAATCGAATTTCTTATGCATATGTATTATGCATTATGCAAAAGTCTGTGCTCCCCGCCTTAGGGCTATCACACACAAAATACATAGCGTAGCATAAACATAACATAAGACCGCTGGACCAATAAACACCTAGAAAAAAGTCGCCATATTGATTTACATAAGATGCGCATTGGTCCAGCGGTCTTATGTTATGCGTATGCTCTGTTATGCATTTCGTGTGCGATGGGCTTTAACCGTTTGCCCATATTTGGAAATCGTGTGTCTCTCTTTTATGGGCCTCGATCCTCTCATTGTGAAGATACGGAACTAGCAATATAGGAATATTACATATATGTGTATAGTATAGATATCTGTGCGAGAGACAGAAGGTTTGTTCGCGTCGCTTGCCCCAACATGCTCCTACTCGCTCCAATATGCTCCAAACTATAGTATTACGTTACGTATACTATAGATTGGAGCGTATTGAAGTGAGTAGGAGCATATTGGGGTATTGCGACGCGAACAAACCCAGAGAATTGTGTTAAGGCCATCACACACAAAAATACTTAAGGACGTAAGACGTAACCGTAAAAAAATTGACCAATCAGCATTGAGTATTCCAGTTACGGCAATTGGATACTTAATGCTGATTGGTTAATTTCCTTACGATTACGTCTTACGTCCTTAAGTAATTTTATGTGTGATGGCCTTAAGGCCTAAATACAATAAAAAACACAGGCAATAGGAACAGGGAATAGCGATAGCGAGTGAAAGCCAACCAATCAGAAAAGCCAAAGAGCTTTTCTGATTGGTTGGCTTTCACTCGCTATCGCTATTCCCTGTTCCTATTGTCTGTGTTTTTTATTGTATTTAGGCCTTTACTATATATATTTTATCTATGCTATAAAGTCTATGATTGCGAGATGATGGTCGCGTTCAGCAGACGCAACTGTTGTACAACTGTTGAGTAATTCTTTTTAATGCGTCAACATGATTGGTCTAGATTTCGGGATCTAATAGAAAGGACCAATAATCACTGATCGCTCACTGATCTGCTCTGCTGCTGAACGCAGCCGATGGCACACAGCGTCACGTAGTACTGTCACATAGTACGAATTGTACGCTGTACGACGTCCGCAGGCCGCGAGAGGGACGGCGCGTCGCGATTGCGAGCCCGTCGACAGTGAAAAATGGCCGGAGCCAGCGACTGGTTTAGCATTGGCAGCACGGTACTCTGTAAAACTTGCCATGAGAAGGAAATAGAGGGTGAGGTGTTGGCGTTCGATCCACAGACCAAAATGCTGATACTAAGTATCCTTTTTTTCACGAAAAAATTATTGTCGACGTTGGTGGTGGTAATGACGATGACCGCGTGCGCTTCCGCCGACGCAGTGTAAATAGCGGGCGTTTTGTGCCGCGTGCTGACGCAATGTTCCCTGATATTTGACGCTGGCGAGTTCGATGTCACGCTCGTCATCCACGTCTCGCAACTTGTTCGAAACGATCATAGCAATTCGGTCATGCGATTCAGGTTAGTTTCATCCCGTCCACCATCAACCATGCTGATCTACTTTTCTACCTGCTTGCCTACCTGTTCCGTCTATTCTTTTGCATGCACGTTTTGTTGTCGGGACATTTCACGTGTCGTTATTGACTTTGCAATTTGCAGCATCCTATGAATTTTGACTGATCTCGAAAACAATCGTACATTCGTTGATAGTTTATCCCACTTGCTAGTATACTGATTATCTTGTCTTTGTATGGTTTTTGATCAACAATTAGATATATCAATATTATAATATCTATTACAATTGATTTTAACGACATTAAACTTAATGTATGCTAAAACATTTCATTGATGAACAGAAAATTCACAAGTAAATATTCTATGATAAGTATTTTATGATATGAATTTGTTGAATAGTTACAATCATACTTATGGTTTAACAAATATTATTCTGTAAGAATGCTCTTACACTCCAGAATTTAAATGTTTCTGAGTCATTGTTTTATCATAAACCAGTTACTCAAATTTATAGGAATTTATTGAGATTATAAATACCAAAATTACTAATTATAAGTGTCAATATTTATCTGTTACACATCCAAAAGAATAGTTTTCCTTAACAGTAACTTAGAATCTCCATCGTCAAGTGGGAGATCTTCGTTAAATGATATACACATAGTAAATTTATCCCTTGTGTCCAACGTTCAAGTGACACGAGAAGTTAGTCCTACTACCAGTGAACCACCACAGAGCCTTAATTTGCAAAGGCTAAACACAAGAGTCCGTAATCAGATCGATGAGAAAAGGAGACTGGTAATGGCTCTGCAGGCCGGAGTATCCCCAGAGGGACAGAAGCTTTTTATCGCTATCTCAAAAACTATTCAAGATATTACGTGGAATGGAGCTAATATTGTTGTATTTAATAATGTCACTATTAGACCACCGTACAAAGTGGACAACGTTCATGGAAACACAGAATCTGGTGCATATAGACATGTAAAAAAAGTGGTGCGTATTAATGCAGAAAATGTTAAATAAAAAATCTCATTTTGTGTTGACATACCAACATGTTTCTTAATTTACTAGTTGCTTTTTAAACTCTTTTTTTTTTTCAATAAGTAGTTTAGCAGTAGAATTCAAAATCAAATTCAAAATCTGACCACTGGATAAAGATGAACTTTTTAATTGAAATCCTTCTGAAAAAAATTTAAGCATTTTGAAATCAATTAAAGAGCATTTTATTTTTCCAACTTGCTAAATGGAGTTTTATATATATATGTGTATATATGGCTATGTGCGTGTATGTATATATAGAAATGCAAAAAAAAACAAACGGAAACATTTTGAATAAGAGATCATTTCTAATTTATCTCTTTATTACATTTATATTCTATCTCACATTGCATTTATTTCTTACAGGTTGAGAAACACATTAAGGATACATTACAAGCGCAGCAACAACGGGATCAACAGCAACAACAAACGCAGAAGGGCAGTGAACTGCAATAGGAGTCTAACAAAGCACTATGTCATCAAGATTGCTAGCATATTTTTGAAGAAGTTTCAGTGACAAGAAATAAGAAGGAAGAATTAATGAAATACCGAACAAGTAGCCCAACTACAAAGAAATAATTTAGATAAACCTGTCTCGGATAATGTAATCAGCACATCTTCGAGCAAGTTCCAGTCATTTGTTCAATGGAAAAAAAGGGAAACAGGAAATTCAATACAGAAATTTCACATCAACTTTAATCCGAGTATTGTTAACAGTGTCGCATGTGCAGCATTTTATAAATACAATCAGACGTATATTTCGTAAAATTATTAGTCACTAGCCTAAGAAAAACTACAAAAAAGCAAATGGGCCGACTAATTTAAGCTGTCAGCATTATGGTGCTACAGTTGTATGCGATGTATACCAACGGCACTGAAGTGTGTGCTATAGTTTAGTTCAAGGTCGAGTTGTCATCGACGAGCGTATTTTAGCGCGATTTAATTCTCTTTTCTAAACAGAAATCCTTGCATTCGTGAGACACGGTATATATCAATATGGATTTAAGCCCGTATGAAGTGATCTGAGCTTTCAAAACACGTTTTCAAGATCCAAACGTGCCACGCAAAAGTAAACTAAAACACATGATTGCCAATATCTGAAGCACATCATGGGTAATCTCGATCTCTGCGCATTACTTTCGAGCGTCCTCTGGTCGCGAGATATGTTTCTTTACTGCATTTACTGTGAAAAACAGGAAGATTCGGTGTAGAAGGTGGATCAGCCACTAGCAGACACATCGACAATTTGTGCCTCTTGTCCTAGTTCCACCGAATCAAAGCGCGCACGATTGATTCGACAATTCCCGTTCCCGTTTCAAGGCTCTCACACGAGCGATCCCACATTATTCCCCAGCAGCACAGCAAACTTTTCCTATCGACCGACAAGAAAGAATTCGTGAATACTCACGGTTCGTCACACAGGACATCTTAAAGTGCGTTTGGAGAAGCTCGCTATTAGCATCTACTAGCGCTACCGCATCATTCTACTCTTGTTGTATTTAATGAGTGGCAAAGAATGATACAATAGCGCTAATAGCGAACTCCCCTTAGAAAGCGACGTGCGTCCATCACGTAGAACCGAACATTATTGAGAATGTAATTTAGAAAGGGCGAAACTCTTAACCCTGCGAAGTTCATCTGACGAACTCTACAAAGGACAGTATTGTCCTCGGGAGACGAGATTGAACTTGAGATCCCTTTCAATTTACCACTTGAATGGAAAGACAATGAGAGTGAGAAAGCAGGCGTGGGAGATTGTAAGAAGAATTACACGAACGAAAAGACATAAATAAATGTAATATAAATTCTGTAGCCGTGGAACTCTTTCTCTTTTTGTACCGCTTGCGGTCGCCTCTTTTTAGCGAGCGAGTGATCAACCAATTGTTATCTCGCGATCTTATCGATTTTAATGGTAACGAGGATTTTTTGTTTTTAAACGATAAATAGATGGAAGACACGACTACGAATTCTACGAAATACAATTATAGAATTAGCTTGAGGATGCACCGTACAACGGAGTGCATTCGAAGTTTATTCAGCATTTTTATCCGTTTCCTCGATTGTTTCTGGAATGTCGTCTGCCGATTTCACACTTGCAGACAAGTCGTGCGTCACGCGGGCGATCCGGGCAGCAGCCTTGAATTTTATCGCAGCCCGATGTTTCTCGGTCTTCTTCTTCCACTGAAACAGAAAGCCAACTCGCAAGACGGTCGGAACAAAATGAGATTCATATTCTTTAACTCGTATAATTTTCGCGGTTTTAGTCGCGCATGTGCAATTCACTCTTTGAGTTAGGGTATGTTTTCATCTGATGTTCGACACATTGACCTATAATAGGCCGGTATTCATAGTCGGATCTTATAATTAAGACCGTCTTAAATTCATCTTCAGATACTCCGTAGCCAATGAACTGATTCGTACAGCATCTAAAGATAAACTTAAGACGATCTTAAATATAAGATCCGACTATGAAAACCGGCCTATATCATGGAAACTAGAGATTAGGAGGCTCATCTTATATAGGTGGATGTGTCAGATTATAGCGGGAAACACAGGGTTTGTTCGCGTCGCAATACCCCAATATGCTCCTACTCACTCCAATACGCTCCAATCTATAGTATACGTAACGTAATACTATAGTTTGGAGCGAGTAGGAGCATGTTGGGGCAAGCGACGCGAACAAACCTACAGACTTTTGCATAATGCATAATACATATGCATAAGAAATTCGATTGGTCGAATTCCTTATGCACATGTTAACGGACCAATCAGATTTCTTATGCATATGCGTTATGCGTTATGCAATGGTCTGTGCTCAGGCCCTATGGCGGGGAGCACAGACTTTTGCATAATGCATGGCTGCGTTCCGTTTCACGCATGATGCGCGCATGATCTATAGTATACGTAACGTGTACTATAGATAAATGCGCGCATATGCGTGAAACGGAACGTACCCCATAATACATATGCATAAGAAATTCGATTGGTCGAATTCCTTATGCACATGCTAACGGACCAATCAGATTTCTTATGCATATGCGTTATGCGTTATGCAATGGTCTGTGCTCAGGCCCTATGGCGGGGAGCACAGACCATTGCATAACGCATAACGCATATGCATAAGAAATTTGATTGGTCCGTTAGCATGTGCATAAGAAATTCGACCAATCGAATTTCTTATGCATATGTATTATGCATTATGCAAAAGTCTGTGTTTCCCGCTTAAGGATGCAAACATGGATGTCAAAAATGCTAGTTCAAAATTTTAGTACAGATGTCACTTCTGTTCCATGACCGTTCTTCACGTACATAGGCTACGTTTACATCGTGGACTTGATACGCGTATCAAATAGTAAATAACTAGTACATTGATTCAGCTATTGGCTGATCAGCTCAAATATACTACTTGATACGCGTATCAAATGCTCGATGTAAACTAGGCCATACAATGGCTACGTTTACATCGTGAACTTGATACGCGTATCAAATAGTAAATAACTAGTACATTGATTCAGCTATTGGCTGATCAGCTCAAATATACTACTTGATACGCGTATCAAGTGCTCGATGTAAACTAGGCCGATGTTTACAAGCACTACGCGTATCAAGTAGTATATTTGAGCATCAGCCAATAGCTGAATCAATGTACTAGTTATTTACTATTTGATACGCGTATGTCCACGACTTGATACGCTATAGTGTATCTATAGATTTTCAGTATGGCAGTGTAAATAATGGCCTAGTTTACATCGAGCACTTGATACGCGTATCAAGTAGTATATTTGAGCTGATCAGCCAATAGCTGAATCAATGTACTAGAATCTTGTGTGTGTGTGTGTATTACGCATGAAAAATGCATCCTGATTGGAGAGTTTATCGATCGTAATGCTATGTTTTAAACTATTAGTTGAATCTTCTTATCTCTAGTCTCCATGGGTCTGTTTTTTACATGTAAGAATATATGGAGGAAGCGTAAATTCGCAGGGGTGCAGCCAGAGTGGTGAGGAGAAAAGTGATCACCGGTAATGGCGGCGCCAATCCCAACGGTGACAACAACTTACTACTACCATTGTATGTATGTACATACATATCACACCGTAATAGGAGTAGTAGGGTAAGATTAGAAAAAGTGATCACCAGTAATGGCTGCCGTCCGATTTCCCCTTTCCCCGTTGGCGCGGGTCCCCTCGCCCGTAAACCTACTTTATACTCCTTCCGTATATTCTCACCTCCATGGTTTTTTATAACTGAACTGGTGCAATAAGTTAGAGTGAAAAAATATATATTTATCTCATTCTAACTAAAGCTCGCCGCAGACGATGCAATTTTTTCTGCTGGATTGCTAGCTAGTCATTCTGCTGGCTGATCTGCTGCATCCTGATTAGCTCTCACAATAAGCAAGTAAAAATCCACGCAAGACAAATAACACCTGACTATCATGGACCAGCAGACCAGGGTATCGATCATGTAATTTTTCACGTGAAAAGTTTGACATGAACTCAATGATTTCAATGAGTTGCCCAATAAGTCTAATTCCATTGGTTGAAATCGTTGAGTTCACGTGAAACTTTTTATGTGAAAAATTACGATCGATACCCAGCCAGCAAGCAATCCAGCAAAAAAATTTGCATCGTCTTCGGCGGGTTTTATTGCACCAGTTCTGGGGGTCGATTGTGTATCACGTAACTTAGAAAAAAATTACAAAAGTGAGCAAATGTACTGGAATACTTACAATTTCATTGGTCAACATCTAGTTAGCTCATGTTTGTATTAGTATCTTGAATAAGTTCTCGCTGTTTTTTCGTGAAAATTAATGCTTTATTTAAAAAAAAACAGGACAAAACACTCCTAATGATTCTGCAAGTTCAGTTACACATCAAAATCATTATTTTTGAAGCGTTTAAACCAATCTCTGCATGTTGTTTCCAACAGAGCATGGTCGCCATAAGTCTCAACAAGAATTCTATGTGCTTCAGGTGCAGATTTTTTAAAAATAAAGTAGTGTAGTAAAATTCCCCGCAAATACTCTTTTTTTGGCACGAAACTCGACATGTTTAACACTATGAAAAAAAAAGTTGTTTACACTTCGGCGCAATGACATGCACTGAATTTCAAGGTTGCTTATAGTACTTGCCTATAGATGCGTTACCATCTTAAACTACACGCATGCAGTTCTGCGGTGCTTTCCATCTAGCGACACAAGTCGACACAAGCATCATTCTATCTTTTTTTAACATTCATAAATAACAAAGATAGAATGACACTTGTGTCGACTTGTGTCGCTAGATGGAAAGCACCGCTGATAACATTATCTGTTGGAAAACAGCGAGAACTTTAAGCCGACGGCACACGGTACGAGTTTTCGTAGTAGATCGCATACGAGTTAGCCACTACGCATGAGAGCGAGAGAAAGCGAGCGTCTTTCGCTCTCTCTCACTCTCGTGCTTAGTGGCTAACTCGTATGCGATCTACTACGAAAACTCGTACCGTGTGCCGTCGGCTTTATTCAAGGTTCTAATAATTTTCACCTAAGTAACGTGATACACAATCGACCCCCAGCAGTGCAGCTATAAAGAACAGACCCCATAGTAACTGAAAAGTATTCAAAGGAAGTGAGAAAGAAAATCATATTTATCTCTCTCTCTCGCGCTCTAAGGTTGTATTCCCACTGTCGCGCATCAGTGATGGGAGATGTGGGATTTTCGTGCGCATCCTCCTGCGCACGTGCCTCAGATTGGCTAGCGACTTACCGCGCTTACTCGCACCGTTCAAAAACTTGCGCAGCTACGTTATATTTTATTATAAAATATTTTTGATTGTGTTGAAATAAAAAGCGATGAAAAATAATATTGGTGCAGAAGAATAATTTAAAAGCAGTCATTTAATAATGTTTTTTATTAATGAACAAATGATTAGATTTGTCACATTTTATTAATAATTATTATTATCGGATTTCCAGACCACCCACGAGGTACCGATTAGGGCGCGTTTCTTTTAGATTTAAGTGGGAAGATCGCCTATAGCCCTATGAACCCACAATTTTATTACGTAAAGGAAGTTAGAATTAATTTTATTAGACATTAAAATAAAAAAAATATATAAAAATCAATTTTGAAAACCGAGAAAATAAACCTAAATAATCTAGTCGTACATCGTACTATTAAATAATTCTAAATGTCTATCATTTACTTCAAAATCAAAACAATGCATATCTCGCGACTGAAAATAAGACCGCACGATGCAAAGTGCATTTAAATTATCGGGCGACGTTTTATTTCTTTTCGGACACATAACATCCGTTACTATAGAAAATGTATCATTCTCCATTTTATATGGAATAAAAATTAATTAAAGAAGGAATTTGTTTCATAATTAAATTCTAACTTCCTTTACGTAACAAAATTGTAGGTTCATAGGGCTATAGGCGATCTTCCCACTTAAATCTAAAAGAAACGCGCCCTAATCGGTACCTCGTGGGTGGTGTGGAAATCCGATAATAATAATTATTAATAAAATGTGACAAATCTAATCATTTGTTCATTATTAAAAAACATTATTAAATGACTGCTTTTAAATTATTCTTCTGCACCAATATTATTTTTCATCGCTTTTTATTTCAACAGAATCAAAAATATTTTATAATAAAATATAACGTAGCTGCGCAAGTTTTTGAACGGTGCGAATAAGCGCGGTAAGTCGCTAGCCAATCTGAGGCACGTGCGCAGAAGGATGCGCACGAAAATCCCACATCTCCCATCACTGTCGCGCATGCGCAAACAAAGCCGCATATCGCCATGCAGCCTAGCCCGAATCGCAACACTAACGAAAACAGTGAAATCGTTCATTAAGTGATCAAATGACTCGTCATTGTTTTGTTCTTGCTCTGAATTGTCGCTCGTCGGAAGAGAGGAGTCGTCACATTGACGTAAAAGAAGATAAAATATACTTTGATGGCAATGTGTAACTGTACACCGCGGTAGGGTTACGTGGACACCTCGTGTGTGAACATGCCGAGAGATTTAGTCAACGTAAAAAAAAAAAAAAATAATACAATACAACATTGTGAGTTCTGGTAAATCACGCGAAGAACGCGACGGGTGAAGTCGAAACTTTTCACGATACCAAAAAATCAACGGTGCCATTCCCGTGGCGTCCACGGTCAATCGATTGTACCAACGATCGTGCCAAGTGTAAGTATCCAGCAGCGATTGGTGTAAGCGATCGGCAACGCCTCGCGTAAGTAATTAGTAACGTCTCGACGTTTCTCTCGACTATATGAGTTTGACCCTTTAGACACACACTTTTGCTTCTATAATAAATCTAACCTGACCTAACCTAACTTGGGCACATGCGGCACACTTTGATGAAAATTAAAAACAATAATATATTATACATATAATATATACATATTTATAATATATCAAATTATAAAATATATATATATATATATATATATATATCAACATATTAATACATTATTTTAACACACACATAATAAAAACATCAAATTGAAAAGTGTGTGCTTTTTTTAAGTTTATACATATATGTCTACCCAGGCAGCACAAGATCTAGGGACGTCCCAGAGACGTCTTGAAGACGAAGGGACGTCCCGAGGACATCTGTGCTGTTATGGTACTTTATTGGAAAGTGTTAAAAGCAATGACAAATTAATACTTTACTTCTACTATGATACTGTATTAATGAACGTACATACTTGTATGTATTTTCGCGTTTAGTACATACAGATGTACAGTTTAACATACACTCTAGTTTGTTACAGATGCAACAATAAAAATCCTATTTTATTAAATAAATAATGTTTATCAAATAAGAAGAATACTTTTCCTATTTTGGAGAAACTTTGTTGTATTGTGATAAATGTTTTTCTTAGTGTTTTGTAACATACTTTTGTCTCTTTCATAAGATAGACTTTTGTTCCTTTATTTTAGTTAAATTAAAAGATATATAATTATGTGCAATTCAGTTAATAAGTTAATCATTTTAAATATTTTACTATTTGCGAAATATTTATATTACTAAAACTCTTTGGTAAGTGTATACGTTTTAATAAGTGCTTACTATTACTAATAATTGTAAGTTTATTAGTATGTTCAATTTTATTCTTTTTACTAAAATCTTAAGTAACTGTATACATTTATCAAGGTTTCTTTTTTTACCTGTTCATCACGAGATGGCACGTTTGCAAGATATTCTGTTATCTCAGGCTTCTTAGGATCCGCTATTGCCAATACTGACACACAGCCATCAACTGTCCCCAAAACAATGCTCTTGCCATCATATGTGCTATCGATAGCACTCAATTCGGCTTGTACTCTGTAATTAGCTATCATCTCACAGTCTGAAGATCTGTAAGATACATTATATATATATATAATGTATTCTAAACAGAGTCGATACACAAAGGTAAATAAGATTTGAATCAAATCTCAAACTATGATTTTCTACATTAGTTTTGTCAGCCTTAAATATATACTTGCCTAAAAACTCTGATGGTTTTTCGACCACTATGATAGTACAACACATACTCATCTGTACGATTAAACATTGATATAACAGTAAATACGCCTTCGGCTACTTTAGGTATATAAGTTTTCACACTTGTACCTTTCTTTAATTCTATGAGTTCAAGACCCCCTCTGAAATGTATATTTAGTTGTTTTATAATGTAATAAATAATTGATAATGAATCTGAGTAATGTCTGCTCACCTGCTAGGTGCATACAGAGTGTATTTACCATCTTTGCTGATGTTTCCGCTCCATTTTGGAATCGTGCGTATAATCTTTTTCTTATTAATATCAAGAATTGTACCTTTATCAGAGCCAATGATACCTATCCATTGTGGTTTGTTAGGCATTGGTGTAATGCATATAATATCCTGTTAATATAAATTTCTGTAGCAACATTACTTTATTTCAGTTTTGGTTCAAATTTTACCAAAAAATTTGTCTCCATTTAAATTATATTTAAAAATTGTCCCCTAACATGATAATAATCGATTAAATGAGTTTGTTACCTTAAATCCAGGTAACTTTATTGGTATTTTACTGATCAGCGTTCCTGTTTTTGCGCTATAAATTATAACGCAATCCCTGTTGCCCTTGTCAGCCGCTGGTATTACCAGAAAAGTATCATCCGATGTTATCACAACTTGTCGGAAGGGTGTACCGGTATTACTTCTTACAGGATATTCCAAAGAGAATATCGTTTTACCATCTAATATGAATATATATAATAATAATAATAATAATGTGTTACTAGCTTCTCAAAGATTTCTGTGCGCTACGAAATTAAAAATTATATTAATATTTCCTACCAGGAATACTTCTCATGACAAGAGTCGCCGTGGTTCGTATGTTTTCCACTCCTGTAGGATTATTAGGTCTCGAAACGGCTATAAACTTTGATGAGTTCTCTATCAACGTTAACTGCTTGACGCTCGTCTGCTCCTCCTTGAACAATACTTGCTCCGTAATTCTGTTCCAAATAAGAACATTGCCTGATTCTGTCGACACAATATATCTGAAAGAAGAATTTTTTATTTTACCAGTTTTTCCAGGCCTGTTTCTTATTTAAACTTCACTATACACCTTGAACTTTGATTTAAAATTTAACTGTAATTTGATAGGATTATAAGTCGGAAAAAATTAACTTACTTGCTGTCCTGCGTGATGCAAGCATGTGTAACAATTGCTCCTAATGGACTGTCGGCTAGCTTTGATATTAATCTACCTGTTAGCAAGTCCCAAACACCCACGCAATCTCTAGTAACTGTAACGGCTAAGTTACATTCTTCGGCTAAACTGTTTCATAATGGTACAGAGTGAGTCATATAAATCGTACTTTTCTTTTTCTTTACAGAATTACCTTAACATATCTATCTGCAGTTCGTGCCTGTCGATAACGTGAACTTGTTCGAAAATATTGTTAATGTTCCACACCTTAACGCTTCTATCAATACTCGATGTTACAACGCTATTCCAATTTCCAACGGTTAGTGCTTCCAGTTGAATGATCCTCGCAAAGTGCGCATCCAATATTTTTACTAAATCCGATGTCTCGAGCGACCAAACGTACAAATTTTTCCTAAAAAAGATTCAAGCTCATGTATCCATCCTTTTTTTCATAAAGTGTCTGATAATATATGGCATTTATTCAATAGGAACAATATTTTCTACTAGAAATTGAAAAAACTTTATCTACCAAAATACCATTGTAAGCCTTTTTTTCTATGTTTAGAATTTTTTGGAATTTCTTTAAAGACTCCAATCACAAGTTCTTGTTATCGTTAACACAATAGGTTTTCATCATTTTTTTTATTTCTAAAATGTTCTTTATTTGTGTATCCTTTTTTACTCGTAATTTAAAAATCATTTGTATCTCTATAGTTTTCTTCTGATAAAATTATTTATTAGAAAACTTAGAAAACTCAGAAAGTTCCAAATTTTTTTTGCTTGCAAGAATTTAAGTTACGAAGAACAGCGATAATTGTTAGCTAATGCGCACCTTACACCAGCAACAACATAATTCTTGGTGCCGCTAACCATGACAGAATTCGAACACATCATTCGCGTACTGATGTTCCTGACTCCGTTCGGTAACATTAAAACATACGCATCGCTTTTACTTTCAAGAAACCATACGATGAACCCATTGCCAGTCGTCGCTAACAGCATTTCCTCTTCCCTGTCCAACTTCAGCTGTAGCAGATACTCCACATCGTCGTTGTACGCTCGCGGCATATCGAAAACCTTTTCCCAGTAAGATGAAGTTTCGTCGCTCGTGTATTTCGTGATTCTATAATCATCTTTGCTTGTACATGCGTACAAAGTACTCTTGTCCTTGGTCATAACCAAAGCACTGAAAAAGTTTATCACTAGTCAATAGTCTTCTATTGGTCTTCCAATACAATCGCTATTGATATTAGTTCCATCTTACCTGTGAAACTGGAATGGATCCAATGACGTCTTCTTCCTGTAAGTATGTAAAAGCATACGCGTGTCGTCGAGGCTTCCCGACCAGAATATAATTCTGTAGAGATCCAGATTTGTATACTCCACATCTACAAGGGGACGCAAGAATAAAAATAACACGGTAATAGGAAACATAATCTCTATAAAGCTGGCAGGACCAAATCGGCAAAATCAATCACACCTACTAAATTATTTAGTACCTTTTTTGTATTAATTTGTACCATTCATTAAAATTTTGTGTCGTTAAAAAAAAATCGTGGCGCTGCTAGCTTTGTATGAAGCTAGAAAGACCACATTAAAAAATTAAAAAAAAAAACAAACAATAATGGAAATACAAAGAACAGAATTTGTACTAATTTGTACTATCAAATAAAACTTAATATTTGCATCCAATTCCGTGGAAACGAGCTCCAATTGAATTCACCTATATCAAGCTCAAGAGCAAAGTATCTCTTCTTGTTAGTAGAACCATTTGCCACTTTTACATTAGATACGAGGTAATTTGTACGACTAAAATCTGCAATTACAAATTTTGTACTCGTTGCATTCACTTGGAAACTACAGGACTCTTGTTAGACTCAAGAACAAAGTACCACCTTTTTATCAGCAGAATCGTTTGCCACTTTTATATTAAATACAAAGTAATTTGTACCACTAAAATATGCAATTACAGATTTTGTACTCGTTGCATTCCCTTGAAAATTGTGTACACGACACTTCTTAGACTCAAGAACAAAATACCACTGTTTATCAGCAGATCGTCAGCAGAATCGTTTGATTTTGCTGATTTGCTCCTGCCAGCTTCATAGAGATGGAAACATATAGAGTATAGATCTACTTACACAGAATCGGCCATTTGTTAGAATCTTCGGGGTTGCTGTGAGTATCAAGCAAGTTTCCTCGCAAATCGAATCTGCACCAGCCTAGCTTCCCGTAGATAAAAACGTACTGATTCATCAGATGTACACCACACACTGCATCCTTGTTCGGTAGAGGATTATCAATGACGACAAATTCACTCGTCAGAGTATTCAAAACGATACTCTATGGAAAATCATACGTGAAGTATCCTTTGATTAATTGAAAGCTGATCTTTCTTAAGCAAAGACATCAAAACATGGAGAATCTTTAACAAGTAAACCTATCCTTTGTGTTATTTGTCGATTTTAATGAAATTTGGTAGAATTATAAAGTAGTCAAAAATAATAGACACATTTTTTTATGTCGACAATGATGGCAACTTTAAGGGTGAAAATCCCCTATATAAACACAAATAATTAAATCACATTACATTTAAACTCACGTAACACGTTGTTTTTGGAAATAACAAGAAACAATTTTCATGTCGATAAAAGCAAATTTAATGTAAAAATTATAGAATACGTGTCTATTTTTTTATTTTTGCCTACTCTACAATTACATCGAGTTTCATTAAAATCGATGAGTAACATAAAGGTAAGTTTACTCTTGAGTTATAATGAACTTTTCATGAATCAAGTTTTGGACATAAAAATAAAGAACAAAATTTACTTGATTTTAAAAAATCGAAAAAGAAGTTTTCATTTTACTTTTTCAACAATTTAAATAATTTCTTAGAATTAAATGAACTTGTATTGTACCTGATAGTTAGTCGTGAAAGCCGCAGCGTATCTGTTGTCGGGGCTTAATACCAATCGTTGCATCATACCTTCTACGCCAGGATTGACATCCCTCGTCATGTCGCTGGTACTCAGATCCCAGGTGATAAATTTATTGGATATCGATACTACGTAGCGATAATCCGATGTTAAACAAAATCCGAATACCGCGAACTGATGGCCTTCCAACGAATACTAGAAAGCAATATCATGATTCAAAGATATCTCGCATATTTACACAATTTCGTAGAAGATAAAAACTTTTTTATAGAAATAAATAATTTTCAATACTTTTGATACAATGTGTTAATATATGTTTTTATTGTATTGGAGAAGATAACAAATTCTTTGATATAAAACTTCTTGATCAAAAGTATCAAATTAAATTGCTACATATATAAATGAACATAGGTTATTTATTGTAATGTGTAGTACATTGTATTTAGCTAACTAAAGTTTAAAAATTCAATTTCAAAATAAACGAGCAACGATTAAATGTTATATAACTTTTTTTTACAAATAAACAAAACGAATTTCTTACATGTCACGATTAGTGTTAGTGAACGTTTTGACTGCACGGAGTCTTTATCAGCAAAAACAAACATTATATTTAGTTTATTTTATTACCTTTAATGGTCCACCAGGTGTATGCAGGCAATGATAAAGAGGAAGCAGGGCGCAATTTTTTATACCGTCACGATCACATGCTCGCAGTAACATTCTTACATTAACATTTGCACCGATTTCCGGCAACAATCGACCAATCAATTGCGGCGCGAGCATATCAGGATGATTTCCCAGGATCGCGCCGCCTAGTCTCAGAGCATCAGCAACTAACATGAGTTCTCTAGAAAGGATAAGAATATCAAATAACAGTGCATTTGCAAAGGACAAATCTTATGGAAAATGGCTTTCAGTCGAATTGGCTGAAATTGTAGTATAATGTAATTCATTACATCCTGATGAAAAGTGTTAATGGGCACAAGGTCGAAAAGTAGACAGTTTCCGAATTATAGAGTCAAAGATCGGAAAAATGGATTTATCTGCTCATTTTTTCGATCTTTGACGCTCTATAACTCGGAAACTGTCTATTTTTCGATCTTGTGCCCATTAACACTTTTCATCAGAATGTAATGAATTACATTATACTACAATTTCAGCCAATTCGACTGAAAGCCATTTTCCATAAGATTTGTGCGAGGTCCTTTATAGAATATCTGGTTTTTGAAATTGAAATCGAGACGTCCAAAAGTTTCAAAAAAGTTAGAATGTTTGATAAATTAGGATATTATTAAATTTTTACGTTGTTCGAGAAAGTATCTGGTCTTTGTAGCTTACCTGACCAAACTTTGGTTGTCAACAAAACTACATGCATCTTCAAAATCAGAAAGTACAGCTTGCAAGGGACAAGAGCTTAGCTTAGCATGCAGCCATTCGTAATTGAATAAAACATTTTCGAAAAGATCCTTAAAACGTCGTGCTCTTACCAAATGAAATGGTAATTCGCCAAACTTCAATCATGAAACAAAGAATAGATATCTTTAATATTTGTCTTTATTATAACGTTTTTCGTAGTACCTTTCGTAAATTGTATCGCGAAATGGTTCCCTCCTTTGAGTAAAATGCCAATGGTTGTTCTGGTACTTTTCTATCTGCCACACCTTCTTTGTCTGTTAAATTGAATCTGTAAAGTATAATATGTGAAGCTTATCATTACCTATATAAGCTTTTATGCAATGTTTCTTTAACAATTAACTTTTCGATCATCTCTTTGAAATCAATTTTTTAATATGATATTCAAAAATAGACGTTAATATCAAAGGACAAAAACGAACATGAACGTGCCAAGTAATATAATTAAACAAAATACAATACAATAACAAATGTTTCGACTTGAAATAAAGTCATCTTCAGTGTCGCTTGATAATTAAAACTTAAACATATTGAACAAATAAGGTTCTTGTACATTACATGATTGATCTTATATTCGCAAAGTAATAATCTCGGCGCAATTTCATTGTCATGAGAGTACCGCAATCCGCTGAGCGAGTGATCCTTCTCCTCATTGTACGTCCACAGGTATAGCTGGTATAGTGAGAATTTTAATTGTGAGGAATAATAAAATCGTCATACAGGTTGTACATCCAGTCAATGTCAGATAATAAAAACGGTAATATTAAGAAGTCATGAACGTTAAAATAATCAAGGTAGTCAAAGTATTAAATGGTAAATCGTATGATTCAAGTTAAAGAAATAAAATTAAAGGTGTATAAATTGAATAAATATATATAGAATAAATAAAAATAAATAAATAAAAGTAAAAATAAATAAATAGATAAAAAATAAATAAATAGATAAATAAATATGATAAGCCGAAAAAAAGAAAGAAAAAATGTTTGTATAACAATGATGAGAATCTTACCTAGGAAGCAGAATCAAGATGACTAAAGGATGAGTTGTCTTTCATTATAAAATTTACACAAAAAGAATGAATTTCCTTCGCATTATAGAACTTAGTTCAACTACTGTTTTTGGAAGTGGCATTGCCACTGTCTCACATATGTGGTAATAAGTATAACGATTGAGAAGAGGGAACTTTTTTGGATAGATGGAACAAGAGAAAATTATAGAAGGGGGTATTCCCGCCAATACAGGAAGATATGATTCCGATAACGATTCATTATTAATTATTTCATTATTTTTATTATTAATCATTTCAAACCAAGAACTTAACAATGTTTTAAAAATTTTTAACTTTGTACATAATAGAATACAGTTTACCATGGAGGTCGGGAGGGGACTGGATCGGTTTCCTTAATGTTAAGGTTATTGCTGAAAATCATTGGATTATCTTTGACAATTATCAAAAACCAATCTTTTCAGGCAGACATTTAAATTTTGACTCGTACCTACCATTCAATCCATCTCGTACCATCTTTTTAGTAACTCACGATCAAGAATGTATTAATTGTTTATTGTTTATTTATTTATTTTTATTTTTATTTTATTTATTTATATTTATTCAATTTATACACCTTTAATTTTATTTCTTTAACTTGAATCATACGATTTACCATTTAATACTTTGACTACCTTGATTATTTTAACGTTCATGACTTCTTAATATTACCGTTTTTATTATCTGACATTGACTGGATGTACAACCTGTATGACGATTTTATTATTCCTTACAATTAAAATTCTCACAGCTATACCTGTGGACGTACAATGAGGAGGAGGATCACTCGCTCAGCGGATTGCGGTACTCTCATGACAATGAAATTGCGTCGAGATTATTACTTTGCGAATATAAGATCAATCATGTAATGTACAAGAACCTTATTTGTTCAATATGTTTATCATATTAAATTGTTTATCATATGTTTACCTTATTTGTTCAATATGTTCAATATGTATAAATTTTAATTATCAAGCGACACTGAAGATGACTTTATTTCAAGTTGAAACATTTGTTATTGTATTGTATTTTGTTTAATTATATTATTTGGCACGTTCACCCTGCCTTGTTCGTTTTCGCCCTTTGATATTAATGTTTATTTTTGAAGAAAATTCACGAACATTATAAGAAAATTGTATTATTATGATATTTAATATTCATTATATCTTTTTTTTTTTTAAATAAACCGTTAACATTTCATTATTTTAAAAATAGAAAACTAAATCTCTGTATATGAATTTATGAAAGTTATTCTTCTGTTGTCTCTGTGTAAAATGACATTAATTGAGTTAAATTCAAAATGTTATACTTATCGCATAACATCCATTGTACTTACCGATGTCTTTGTATCTCGGTGTATTTAAAAGGTTTCGGTTTGCCGCCACCCCAAATTCCTAGATAATAATCCGCTATCATGGAATGAAAATACATCGCCATGTTCATATTCTTAAAGTATCGCTCTTTGGCCGTATCCCTGAATTGCCTGTGGTACCAGTTCAAGACGCTTACACCATCCGCTTCTCTTTCGCTCAGGTAATTGGGCAAATCATTCCGTATTCTAGTCCAGAGTAGAGGCGGAATGCGTCTCACCGGCGGCAAGTGGTACTGGTAGACGTCATCGAGAACCTTGTCATCTAGGGAAATCAAATCCTCGAGCTCGGACTCTGACAAGCCAGATTTAGCGGCCGTGATATAGGCTAGAGCATGGAAAACCAGAATTTTGCCATGTTGCTTCTCGATCCTCTCGAATAACATCATTATGCTGTCCATCACCGTGCTGGCCAGGTGTGTGTCCGCCGGTTTTGTATAGCTACGCCAACGGCAAATCTCCGCGAATACGAGCTTCACAAAGATCGGCAAGGAACATTTCGATATAGCATTCGCTACCAACCTCCATTGATAATTATTCAGATCTCTCTTGGCCGTTTTCATCCACATTCTGCAAGAATCAAATAATATATACCAAATGTTTCAAAAAAATGTTTAGGAAAAATAATGGTAATTATTTAGATTAAGAGCTTTTTTGAATTTCACGTTTTTTCCAAATTTTTTTTTCAGACATGTTTGGTATGTTAATATCAGTGATGTTAAGCTGAGGTGAAAAAACTTTATTCTCCACTACCAAGGAACTAGACACATAGGTTTGGGTTGAAACTCGCTTTGCGTAGAAAGTTGTAAACCCATGTGGAACCTCACTTCGCATTAAAAAGTGTACACTGCCGTCTCTCGCTACACCGCAGATTGTTACAAAACTAGGTTTCACATGGGTTTACAACTTTCCACACAAAGCGAGTTTCAACCCAAACTTATGTGTTTAGTTTCTTAATAGTGGAGCCCCCCCGAAGGGGGGCGGAACACATTACCTCCACGCGTACACTTTTTAATGCGAAGTGAGGTTCCACATGGGTTTGCAATTTTCGACGCGAAGCTAGGTTTTACATGGGTTTATAACTTTCCACGCAAAACGAAGTTCAGCTAAAATCTATGTGTCTGGTTTTTTGGGGATGGAAATAATGTAATTTTTCGCACTCCCCCTATGAATGCTCAATGTTAGTAATATATCATACATTTGTAAGAAAAACCATTGAAAAATTTAAAATTTGGAAAAGGAGTTCTGCATAATTACTCGTATTTTTTTCGTTAAATATCACTCCTACACTATAATGTATAGGACATAAAAAACATGTTTTCACGAGAGCTACAACTTTTGTTTGAAACTTTTTTTCGTAGTGTCAATATTTATTGAGATAATGGCGAAAGACATGCAAAGAATGACGAAAAAATGACTTTAAAGCTTCTGAAAACTAAAATAATGAATTTTTTTTAATCTCCACCGATTGATTCTTACTTTTGGTAATGTCCTACGTGTGTTAAAAAATTTTTTTTTGGAAAAAACGCGAAATTCGGAAAAGCCCGAATATAATATTATTTAATTACCAAAATAATATTTTTTCATCAATTCGAAATGAATCTTTTTTTAACAATTCTAATAATTCAATAAATAAGTAAACAATTTACTACGGCTCCTTAATATAAAATCAAGTTGAAAGAAGTAAAAGCCTTTTTATAGAGCCAAAACATATGTACAGGTGATGCAGTGATAAACCATTACAGATATTATTTAAAAAATTCATAAAAATTCGCGAACAAACTTGCGCAAGACGCGTTTCGGCTCACTGAGCCCTCTTCAGTAACGCAAAAATCGAAATAAATTAAAGTAAAATGAAGCCGAGTATGTAGATCCAGATAGTAGACACAATCTCGTTGTCACAGTGTTGGTATGGTCAAGGTGTTGGAGGAGAAGATGTCAGTAACTCCCTCGAATTGAAAATGTCCGTGGAGTGGTGACTCAAAGAACGTACTATGTGATAATGAGAGGAGAGAGAAGCAAGAGTTATATTGTCGAGTTGTGGAAAAATTCCGAATATTATAGAAAGCTATTGTTACTAGTAGGTAAGAAATTTCTATAAATTTATAAATATTTGAATTGAACGGCAGTACCTGTTCCTGCTTCTCTTGATCCCATTACATGATCTTTCTTATCGGAACGTCTTAACAGATGTTATAACAGAGACGAACTGAGTTTGAAGATCAAATAGACATCTTCAATAACGCAGACATAAAAGATTAAATATTGAGAAGGGGAAAGCACCAACTAACAATGTATTATCTTTCATGTGTTTTGAACATAACAAAGTCAAAGATGTTATTAATATTATTTTTCAGCAAGACTTGAGATGATTTCAAAATAAGCATCGTTTAACTGTTCTGAATCTTTTTGTAAATTAATACTTGCTTTTTGTGATTTTATGTAAATCATTTCTGATATCAAACGTTTTTGATAGTTATATCTCAAGTCTTGCTGAAAAATAATATTAATAACATCTTTGACTTTGTTATGTTCAAAACACATGAAAGATAATACATTGTTAGTTGGTGCTTTCCCCTTCTCAATATTTAATCTTTTATGTCTGCGTTATTGAAGATGTCTATTTGATCTTCAAACTCAGTTCGTCTCTGTTATAACATCTGTTAAGACGTTCCGATAAGAAAGATCATGTAATGGGATCAAGAGAAGCAGGAACAGGTACTGCCGTTCAATTCAAATATTTATAAATTTATAGAAATTTCTTACCTACTAGTAACAATAGCTTTCTATAATATTCGGAATTTTTCCACAACTCGACAATATAACTCTTGCTTCTCTCTCCTCTCATTATCACATAGTACGTTCTTTGAGTCACCACTCCACGGACATTTTCAATTCGAGGGAGTTACTGACATCTTCTCCTCCAACACCTTGACCATACCAACACTGTGACAACGAGATTGTGTCTACTATCTGGATCTACATACTCGGCTTCATTTTACTTTAATTTATTTCGATTTTTGCGTTACTGAAGAGGGCTCAGTGAGCCGAAACGCGTCTTGCGCAAGTTTGTTCGCGAATTTTTATGAATTTTTTAAATAATATCTGTAATGGTTTATCACTGCATCACCTGTACATATGTTTTGGCTCTATAAAAAGGCTTTTACTTCTTTCAATTAAATTCTAATAATATTGATCATTTTTTCACCTTATCACGTCCATGGCTAGATCTTCGCCCAAGGCAGTTACTTCAATGAAGCTTTCTTCGGTATCTATCATTCTACGCAACAATTGATAATCTCTTGAAATCACTGGATTCGATTCCTCTGCCGCGCAGGATAAAATCATCTGAAACATATATGCATTAGTTAAAGTTAGAACTTTTTTTTATATAAAAGCCGACATTTAAGCTACATTTTAAAAGCTTCTTCCTTCATTTACTTTCTTTTGCTATACTGTTGTTATTTATAACTGTATTCATATTTACCTTACAGTTTGGTGGTAGCCTTGTGGGCAACCATGACAATTTGTTACCCTGTACACCTGTCAGTTGATCGACACTATCCAGAAACAGTAGAATCGGTTGTTGGCTATTAGCTAAGGTCAACAAATATTTGAAGTAGGCTGTGAGTGGCACCAGATCGTCTGGAATCTCTTCAAATGACAATCCATAATTATACGAAATCTGTGAACACCAACAAAAATGTTTTATTTTCATCTTTCAAAATAGAAAAAAGTATCACATAAGCGATACTCACTTGTTGACAGATTGAAATCAACGTAGGCGTGAGTGCACTACTGTCTGGGGTAGTGCCGAGATATCGAATTATGCTGATTGGTTTTTTACCAGTCAGCCAGGTACTGCTCGTTAAACCTGCACTCTTCGCCAACAGAGAGGTTTTGCCGCATCCTCCTTCTCCGAATAACACTAACGGTTTGTCACTGTCGCCTAGCATGTAATTTTTTATCCTCTCCAGTGTGTCCTCACGTCCATAAAATACCTGTAAATGTGGCAAGTGTACAGAATAATTCACAGAAAAAAAAATAAAAATAACAGTTGATTAAAAATATTGAATTTTGTGTTACCTAATATCTGATCATGAGTAATATCAAAAATTGATTTTTAGTACAACTTTCATTTTTTACTTTAAAAGGAATTACATATACAGGGTGTCCCGTAAATATTATAACAATGCTTAAGGGCAGTAGCAGTAATAGAGTTTAGTCCGATGATACTTAAAACGTTTTGTTCTGTGCTTCCTGCAGTTGATGAAAGGATCTCTCTTGTGTAAAGTAGGGAGATTGTAGAGGTTCAAAGATTTGTAATTTGTAGAGTGTTCAGAGAGAGCAAAATACTCTCGGTGGATTCACCCTTTTCTTTCAACCGATAGAAAGAAGCAACTAAATAAAAACCGAGATTTTTTTGGTCGGATTTGGTCAGATTTGGTCTTTGATTCATCAGAACAGTGCATATTTTATTGCGCAAACACACACTTAAAGGTAAAGTCTTGAGATAATTTTAAGACAAAAATTTTATATCAAAATACTCGGGCTGCAATAATTTTTGAATTAAAAACATTTAGAGTTAGCGAATGCGGTAGTCTAAAGTTCATGTTCATATGATACAATGCACATGTGCAAAGAGAATAAATTTGCTTTTACTTATGTTTTCGTAAATGTAATGTAAATAAAATTTTATTTAAAATATCTTTTTCTTTGTCATTGTTCGATTTTGAACGTCGTGACTCATTTTCATGAGAGTAGCTCACGGTATAGTTCCTCTCCTTTCCGTGACGCAGTGATCCTACAATATTTTCAGTGATTTGGATCGTCATCTTTTTCCAAGAGGTGACGATCGAATAAAAACCGACGATTCTTGGTCGAATTTAAACTCGGGTCTTCGGCTAGTTAAGACAACACACATCACTCTGAGCTACGATCGCCACTATTGAAAATATAAAAGAAAAAATTGCATAATACGTAAAAAACACAAGCTATTAAATAATATTTTTTTGTATGAAATCTACTAGTTTTATATCTTACAGATATTTGTATGATAAATGTTACTACCATTAAACTTTAGAAACAAATTTTTTTATTTCAAAATAATAAATTTTGTTTTAACTTATAATAATTTAAATTTTAATAATAAGTTATTTTTTTTCTTTTATTATAATAAATTTGCACCATTCATCTTAATGCACGATCTTGCTCATAAATTTTCTCTAGTATTACGTATTATTGAGGAGATACATTTGCAACTGCTTCAATGATTCGATCATGCAGTTCTTTTTTTTTATTAAAATTTAAATTATAACAAAATTTATTATTTTGAAATAAAATCATTTATTTCTAATGTTCAATGGTAGTAATATTTATCAATTATCATACAAATATCTGTAAAATATGAAACTAGCAGCAGATTTCATGCAAATAAATATTATTTGACAGCTTGTGTTTTATATATCATATATGTTTTCTTTCTTTCCTTTACACAAATTTTTATTTGCATAGACAGTGCCCTTATGGAAACATTAGTAAAACATATTCATTCTCTTTGCATTTGATCTCGATATCGATATTTATAAGAGCAATCGTCAAGCTTTCGCCTTTAGCACTGTGCATTATCACGCCTAAACGCGTGAACTTTAAACTACCTCATTCGCTAACTCTAAATGCTTCTAATTCAAAAACTATTATAGCCTGAGTATTTTTGTACTAAGATTTTTGTCTTAAAAGGATCTTGAGAATTTATCCTTAAACGTTGTTACGATCTTTACAGGACACCATGCGTACGTGAGTGCGTACATGTGTGCGTGCGTATAAATATTATAGATTGGTTAGATTTGTCATATTTGCCTTTCATTAATAACTTCTGTCATTCAAGATAATTACTATCAATGCCGTTTTTTATGTAGAGAAAAATTTATCAGTCTCTTTTTCTGTAAACTTTTCTTTTAACTTTATTTTTATAAGAGCACGATAACAGCAAGAGCCATTCAAATTAATTTAATATTTTACACACATATATTTCATTATATTTCCAGATTTAGAATTTTGATAAATTTTTACCTTTACGGAATTATTACAGGCATGCAGGTGTTGCAAAATCTCAGTTATTATTTGTCCCTGTGCTGAGTTATCTTCCTTTCTCATGGCGCGGTCTACGAGCTTGACGATATTTCTGTAAAAGTGAGTGATGAAGTGCTGAAGGTATTCACCATGAGTTTCAGGATCCAAACCCTCTCTCCCTATCCATTCTACTGTGTACCTGCATAACCATCACACATAAGGTTACAATAATTACTTATCTCGTGCATTTTCGAAGAAAGAAAAAATACCTTTGCAGATTTGTGCTCTCGATTTTATTCGGCAATCGCTCGTCTCTGAGGTCAGCTAACAATTTCGAAGCTTCGTTATCCAAACTTCTATTAGCTATATCCAAAAACAGACAAGCTTTCCTCAGATTTTGGAGATTAATATTATTTATATATCGTACGTATGCCAGACAATGATTTTTTGTATTTTTAACATTCAGCACGCCATTAATCACTTCCCGCTCGGTCACTGTTTCAGAATTAATGATTATTAGAATTTTATTACATACAATATATATGCAAATATATGAGATAATACAATCCTAAAAAATATCTTGGCTTTAGTATTGATGTTTGAAAATTTTATTAATGATAAATATAATTTTATAGTACAATATAATTTGTATATTATGTTTCGAATATATTTAATATCTTAAAGATTGCATAAAAACTTATCTCTATCAACAGAGAACAGATTTATTTTTAAGATTTATTTTTAATTATATTTTATCAGTATTGATACTAAGAACTATTTATTTATATCGAGTTATTCTTACATACTATATCTATTGGATCTCTCTTACCGGACATAAAATAATTATGCATTGTATCCTTGTCAAACTTCCCAGTATTAAATAAGGATTGCGCACCTTTTCTGAACAATTTTTGCATTTTGCACATAGTGTCCCACCAGATTGCCTGATCCTCTTGTTGCAACTTAGGTATTCTCTTAAAGATACACAAATAAGGAAATAATTACAATTATATAATTATAAAAAAGAAAAATAATTGCATAATAATCAATTGGTAATGCTTTAAATAAAAGAAATTACTAAACATAATCAAAAGTTATTCACTTTATTATTAAAGTTTTTAAGAATAGACGAGATTGGTTGTAATATACTTGTTGGCGGTACAGCATTGCTATCCTTCTTGTACCACTTATCTAAAAGACTAATATCCATTCCTTGACTCTCCAATTCTGTTCTTAACATCTCCAATTCCGAACTGAGAACATATGTTGGTATAGGACGATATCCATATTTCTGTCCAAGGAATACCTAGGAATACGAAGATATTTGTTTCTTGTAAATATTAAAATGTGTTTGATAGCCTTAATCCCAAGGTTTAAAAACCGTTTAATTCTCTATTGCTCGAGAAGACAACATATGTATTTCTGAAGTTATAAAGTTATATTCTTAAATTATTTGAGCAATAAATAGAGGATAACCAGGAGCAAATTTACTAACAACAAAATTGGGTCCCATGGACAGCCTCTGACAATTTTCTATTTCTCTCATACACAGCTCTGTTGTCATATGATCGTCAGTGGCTTCATCACGAACACCCCATCTCATATCAACTACCTGCGAAGAGAGGTTTAACATTTATTACGTAACACAAATTTTGATTTCTATTTATAACAATACAGTATTTTAGTTTATACCATATTAATCAGAGAAAATTATTAATTACATAAAAATTATGTAAAAGCGATATTGATTTATGCAACAACAACTAACTTTGTTGATTATCTATTCAATTATATAATATATATGTGATCCAAAAGTAATTATTAAGTAATAATTATTAAGTAATTATTAAGTTTGCTCGATCCCTAGAACATGAAAAGATTGAATCATGCGCGCGCGTGTGTGTGTGGTGTGTGTTACCGGCACCTGGTACCATGAAAATCAATTTCTCTATCTAACAGTAAGACTCATATTTTACTATATATATATATAGTAAAATATGTGTAAACACACGCACGCACACACACACACACACACACACACACACACACACACACACACACACACACACACACACACACACACACATGTATATTTCTACATATATCTTTTCTGCGCATATATTTGTATTATATAGTATCATTATAAGACATATGTATTTTTCATATACATATTTTTATATACTTTACTACATATATACTATCAATATACAGTTATGATTAATAATAAGCTTGTCTCATATTATGTATCATGTTATCATATATTGTCATGTATATTATTTTTTATGAGATGAAGTCCTACCTGAAATTCTAAACCATGTTTTTCTCTGCAATAGTCCTTGAGCTTGGGATAGCACTGAGCCATCAACGTATTTCTTTCCATTGTTGTATCTGAAATATCCAATAGATAGTCATTGCTTTTACACTGTAATATATCACTTTTTTCCAAGGTTTTTAACATTAAATCATATTTTTTATTATTTTTATAATAATGTAATTAACATAATTAATATAATAATATCACATAATATATATTAATTTTATAAATATATTAATAGCTTACCAGTAAAGGTCGAGCTCGTGAATATCCGCACAATTTTTGAGCTAACAGGTGGTAAAGATTTCAAGGATCCCGAAAAAATTGAATCAATCGTTGTTTCATCCATGTTTTTTAATGCACCTTGATCTGTGAGTTAAAAATTTAAATCAGTCAAGATCGCATCTTATCACTTGCAGCAATACTAATAAACTGAAATCTGCACTGCGTTTCCAATGTCTTATACATATACAATAAAACTATAGTATCTCGTGAGCTACATTGAGTTTGTAGTTTATCATCTTCATTCGAGTATATTTTATATTACAAACGTCTTACGTTATCTATAGCTTATATGATATTATTATATTAAATATATAATATATAACTGTGCAAATTATACAGAACATATTTTCTTTTTAAAATATACATTATATAAATGAAAAAAGATGATTCTGACATACTGAGTGGTTACTAAGGCTTGTTTACACAACATAGATTGATCATTGATTTTAAGATGCGCGCGCGCGAGTATGTGTGTACATATATATATATATTCTATTCTACGTCAAATCGACCACCTTCCTGCTCAAAATTGTATTTTCAACTAAGTATAACTTGTAGGATAGTGAAATTTAGGTTGAAGCTTCTAGTTTCTCGGCTTTTCGATGCCATTTAGTGATTTTAAAAAATATCAAGTGTGCATGTGTGTATTGTATATATATATATATATATATATATATATATATATACAGAGTGGACCATTTTAATCCATCCAGTCGAATATTTTGAAAACCAAGCCCGGGAGAGAAAAATTTTTCAGACAAAAGTTGTTTGGTTTCGAGGGGACCATAAGATGATACCATTGGTTTGACCTTGAAGAATTATTTGAAAGTCACATGAAAGTCACCTCAATTTTTTTAAATGGCATCTCCTATTTTTTATTGCATATTCTTGTAGCTTATCTCGAGACCTTTCCAAAACACTATAAATAAATGTTTTTTCGTTAAATATTTTCCGAGTTATAAGGCTTGAAATAATTTCTTAATTTTACATAAACTATAAAATATCTCGTAAAATATTCACTTTTCGATGACCTTACCTCAATACTTTTATGCACAGAATAATGAGAGAAATCAATTGGTGTAAAGAAAACATAGTTGTTTTTAAGAAAAAATGTGCAATTTGTAATTAACAATTATGTGTTTTCTTTACACTAATTGATTCCTCTCATTATTCTGTGCATAAAAGTATTGAGGTAAGGTTATCGAAAAGTAAATATTTTACGAGATATTTTATAGTTCATGTAAAATTAAGAAATTATTTCAACCCTTATAACTCGAAAAATACTTAACGAAAAAACATTTATTTATAGTGTTTTGGAAAGGTCTCGAGATAAGCTACAAGAATATATAATAAAAAGTAGGCAGTTCCATTTAAAAAATTTAAGGTGACCTTCACGTGACCTTCAAGCAACTATTCAAGGTCACATTAATGACACCATCTTATGTCCCCCTTGAAACCATACAACTTTTGTATCAACAAATTTCCTCCAAAATGCTTACCATCCGAGATATTCCTATCCGTTATTTAAAATGGGACACCCTGTATATATAATGATCTTGATTTTGTCGATCAAATAGGAAAAGGTAATTTTTTTCTTATTATTTACTCATTTGAATCTGCACTGTTTTTTGCAAACGAAGTAAGCAATCGATGTGGACAAATTAAGAAAACTCAGAGCTAAGGCAGGGTGTTCGCATTGTAACAATTATTTAATTAAGAATAGGAAGATGAATAAACATTTCGATTTGATTATCAATAGTGTTTACTACACATTTTGACTATTTATAACTATAAGTATTCCTTTTTTAACCTGACATTACCTTGTAAAAATTTTTGGAGAGTTTCAAGTCTCAATTGTCAAATTTAACTAATGGAGCATGATTTGCGTTTTATATCAGCTATACTGATATTGTAAATATACATTTTTAAGGATTCTGTTTCCGAATATTCTTTGTAATTATAGTCTTTTACACTGAAGACGCGCTGATCTGATGTCAGACCGAAAATTGATTCATCTGTCTATTCTTAATTAAATAATTACGATGTGAACCTCTTGGTTCAGAGATCTTTTTTAATTTGTCTGTGATTATTTAATTGTTTGAGCTTTTGCTATTTATTTTCAATGTGATTTTGCCGTATCCGAATCTGAATTCAAATACCATAAATACCATAAATATTCTTTTTTATAAATAAATATTTAGTTTTAATTGGTATCCACTTGTGAAAAATAATGTTATTATTTTTAAGAATGCCTTCTCTCTTCTTAATATGTGACATTTCTATGTTGTACATTTAACTATCGTTTGTTATCGTATTCCGTATAACAATACTATTTGTCAATATCAATTTCATTTTTAATAATTTATGAAAAATCTTTCTGCTTTTATACAGAGTTAAAACTTATTAGTTACAAAGTTATGAGTTATTTCCTAAAGCTCGCGTTATTTTTTCTTTTTTGTATTTTTTAATTTTTTAAATTAACAATTAAATAAATTTTTTAATTTTTATTTACTTTCTTTATTATTTTAAATCTAAAAAAAATTATCTTAAAATTTTCTTAAAACGCTATTGTTCCGTCAATTATAAAAGAAATATTAAATTAAATTAAATTAATTTTTTATTGATAACTAGAGCTAATATTTATCTAATAATGAAAAAGTTATATTTTCAGAACTTGAAGGAAATCTCTTAATAATTAAGTTTTGCACTACTACATTGTAGAAAATTTACTGTCGAGTGTTTTTACAAGACTAAAATCTTAGTTATATTATATATTTTTCGTGCTATATTTTTTGTCGCAAATTGTGAAGAAAGGGTTTTAAAAAGATACATACTAATATCCTTATTATTAATCAATTTATGTGATAATCAATTTATATATAAATATGATTTGTCTGTCCAAAAATAACAGCGTGTTAATCTTAATTTTCGACAAATTTTTTGGTAATTTACTCTATACCGATTTGTCAAATTGAAGAAAATATTGAATCTCTATAAAAAAAAATGGTTAAAACAATGTTTATTTTACACTAAAAGCGTGAATGTTTAAATTCACACAAATAATATTATTTGGCACAAAAACTCAATCTGACCGTGGCATATTATTTACTTACTGATTATTATCAGAATTGGTCACGACTTAAACATTTATCGTTAAAAACTACTAGACAAATGATATATATAATTTAATAATGATATATACAATTGTATAGATAACTGATTAAATTTACTACGTATTAGAAAGAAGAGAAAAAAGTATTCTTAAAAAAAAAAATAATAACATTATTTTCATTTTTAGAAATGAATACCAATAAAAATTAAATGTTTATTTACAAAAAATATATAATTATCAGCATTAACGCGCGCACGCACGCACGCACGCACACACGCACACACACGTACACGTACACATTATTTTTAAAATCGTCAAGTAGCATCGGAAACTAAAAGCTTTAATCTGAATTTTGTTACCCTATAAATTACACTTACAATTAGTTAAACACAATTTTGGGTAGAGAACTGGTCAATTTGATGTGGAATGATCCATATATATTTCTTTAGCTTAACATTTGTCAAATAAATATTTATTGTTGTATATTTAATATCTAATATCTGGTTAATATATGGGGCATTCCATACCAAATCGACCACTTTTGACTCCGACCCCTTTCGATTTGGCTGAAAATTTTTTATCCGTTTCTACTGTATAAAAAACGGTTTTCATAATTTTTTCAAATTTTTTTATCCATCTCAAAAAAAGTTATAAATTTTTCAAAAAAATGGCTTTTTTTTTTTTAAATTGCCATAACTTTGTCAAAAATTGGCCAAACGAGACGTTTTTTTTTTCAAAATTTTCGTAATTAAATGTACTTTCTGAAAAAAAATACAAAAAAAATTTCAGAAAATAAATTCTACAAAATTTTTGTGTTTTTTGAAAAAAATTGTTAATTTTTCGAAGTTCGCCATTTTTTATTTTTTATTTTATTTTCTTAAAAAAAACTTCAATCAATTCTGCGGTGATCACCGCCAATCCCAGAGTGGGCCGAATTTTCTTTCTATTTTTTTTTTTGAAAAAAAGATTTTCAATTTTCAAAATTATTTTTTTAGAAACTTTGTTGAGATAATAAAATAAATGCTAGAAAATGATTTCTCGGTATATCTTACCTAATTTATAGTCTAAACTTACAACTAATGACTAGGATTCTACATTTCATATGATTAACATTCAATATTTTTATTAATAATATAACAAATAATTTATTTTATTTTTTTTGGCGTTTAAATATTTTACATATTCTATGTTCATTTGAATTCGAAAAATTTTTAACATATAAACAACCACCTGTGTCGGGAATTACACTGTGTAATTGGTGTGTTCCGGTAATTGGTTTTGTTTTCGAAAATCGCTCTTTTAAATCATTTACAGATTTATTGTAATCTTTTTCCGGGGAAAACCTGACCGTGATATTTGGAAGGTTATCCGGTGCAGAAGCCCAATCAAAAAGTTCATGAGCCGTCGTTATTTGTTGATCAACCGCTAGTTGAAGACTTGCTCTTGCTGCTTGTCGTTTGATAGTGCCACCAATACCGTCACACGGACCTTTGCCATGGGCAGTCGCGAAAAAATGCCATTCAGCAGGTATGCCAAAATCACT